>OZ017738.1:229682177-229744677 GCA_963969285.1 Odontomyia ornata | reverse complement strand
GGAGACCTTGCGTTCCGACATAATTTTCTGGTCGCGAACATTATGGATGACTGCATTCTCGGAATGCATTTTCTGCGACCACATGGAATCACGTTGGATTTGGGCAAACGGGTATTGAAATGGCAGAATGTCGAAATATTGATGGAGGATCCCAGCGTCCAAATTCCCAAGATGAATGTAGTAGTAAGTACCGACACTGATGTACCGAACTCTTCCGAGACTATTGTATGGGCCAAGCTTGATAGTGATTCTGGAGACCACCGATCTTATCTGGTAGAACCAACGAAGACGTCTGCATTGCGCAGTTTGATTATAAGATGAAGCCTTGTAAGATCTATAAGGAACGGATACGTGCCGGTTAGAGTCCTTAACATCGCAGACTCAACCACGAGCATCAAAGCGGGAGAAGTCATCGGCAGCTGCCAGCCTGTTTCCACCATCACCTCTTTGGAAGCTACTCACGACCATCATTGAAAAAGGAAGCAAGACACAGACAAAGCCCGGGAATCAACGTCTGCAATATTGAAGCAGGTCAAATTGCCAGTGCAGCTATTCAAGCGAGCCTCTGATCTGGTCACCAAGTATAGTGGTATCTCCTCAACAAGCCCGGACGACCAAGGCCGAACGAGTATGGTAACTCACGTCATAGATACACAGGGAGCCAAGCCAATTCAACAAGCACCGAGACGTCTTCCTATAGCCAAACAAGGAGAAGTGAGCGCACTGATCTCGGACATGGAAAAACAAGGTGTTATCGAGCCTTCTGTCCGTCCATGGGCCACGCCTGTAGTTCTAGTAAAGAAAAAGGATGGTAGCACTCGTTTTTGTATCGTCTATAGGCAGCTTGAAGACGTCACTAAGAAAGATACGAGTACTTACCCGCTCCCACGCATCGATGACATCATGGACACTTTAGCCGATGCAAAATGGTTTTCTATACTCGATCTAAAGAGTGGCTACTGGTAGGTAGAAATCGACAAGAAGGACCGAGAGAAGACCGTATTTTCAGTTGGGACCGGCGATTTGTAGCTAAGTGTCTCCATCACGAAACCGAGAAAAATCGTTCATGTGTGTTTAAAAAAAATTCCTGCAAACAAAATGATTAACTTAAAATACTTGATTCAACGATTCAAAACAAACTGAATATCTTTATTTACTTTTCTTCGTATTTTATAATAACAATATGCTTATGATTGTATCATACGGCACACGACAAGAAATGGGTCATTATGCATGCGATGATGATTATGCTAGCGGTGCGATATGATACTTTCACAGTATTACAGTTAATTGATCGAAGGTAAATGACAATGCAAAAAACTTTTAGAAAAAAAAAGAAAACCTACTTCGAAATGCCCTAAAAAGGATTCATAAATTTTATGGAAGCGGTGCCATATCATGTTTTCCCCCATTCTTTTGTGATGGGGCAGATGATTGAAGTATCTAAGTTGAAATTGGGAAATTGATTTGGCACCGCTTCCACAAAGTTTATTTCATCCCTTTTAGAGCATTCCGAAGTCGGTTTTCTTTTTTTTCTAAAAGTTTTTTATTTCACCCTTTTTAGTGGCAAATTTTTTCATTTCAAACATTTCCAAACTGAGTTTCTCGAATACATTGTATCATGTACTCGTATGTTAAAATATAATTTTTACTGCAATGCGAAAACCACTACGGCTAAAATCTGCAGCGCTCATAGGAATCGAATTTAATTCTGGTACATTTAATACATGATCTCGTCAACCTCTACCTTGATTTTAGATTTCATAAAAATCCAATAAGTATTGTAGCTTTGAGAAATTTTCGAATTTCGAACTTTGCCTAGCCGCCATTTTTATATTCTGAACTGACTCTGAATTGCTTTTTTATCGTTCAACTTTTTTCGACCTTTGAGCGGCCGCCATTTTGTTTCAAATTGTTCCACTTTGAATTTTTTATTGTGAGCTTTAACACACAATTGAATAAATTCTTCTACCAGTTTTGGTACAAACCGGGGCCATACTATGGTCAGAACAGAAATATTTCTGAAAATTTGGCGAAAATCGAAGCAAAGGTGCGAGCTCCAGGCGCAAATTTTTTTATATCCTATGTACATACAACCAACCATACACACACACACACACACACACACGCACACACACACACACACACACACACACACACACACACATATATATATATATATATATATATATATATATATATATATATATATATATATATATATATATATATATATATATATATATATATATATATATATATATATATATATATATATGTATATATATATATATATATATATATATCTATATATATATATATATATATATATATATATATATATATATATATATATATATATATATATTTATATATATGTATATATATATATACATATATATATATATATATATATATATATATATATATATATATATATATATATATATATATATATATATATATATGTTTATATATATATATATATATATATATATATTTATATATATATATTTATATATATATATATATAAATTTATACATATATGTATATATATACATATATATATATATATATATATATATATATATATATATATATATTTATATATATCTATATATATATTGTTGATCATGATGTTGTTAATGGTTGTGAAAACAATTGTGACAGTAGCTCGCAGAATTATTTGTACATGTAACACTACCCCCACCTCAGTTCTTTTCGCCCCGAAAAGATGTGTCGCCAGTTGTAGTCAATTCTCCCTGGATGTAATATGGGGCAAGATGGTCCAGGTGCACGATTTTTATTCTGGCTCTTGGCTTGCGGTGTTCCTGTATGCGATATACGACGTCGTTGATTCGCTTTGTAACTCGGTATGGTCCCTTCCAATTATGTTGCAACTTTGGAGACCTACCCTTTCACCGTTGCGGGTTATATAGCCACAGCAAGTCATCTTGCTGGAAGCCAGTAGAATTTGCCTTTAGATCATACCTGGCCCTCATGCGGTCAGGAGCCAATTCGAGGTGTTTTCGCACTGTCCGATGTATCTGGTTCAACCGTTGTCTTAGCTGACTTGCGTACTCCGAGATCATTTGGGGTTTCTAAGGGGATGCTCCGAACTTTATATCAGCCGGCAGATGAATAGTTTTTCCAAAAATGATTTTGGCTGGGGCTTGTCCCGTCAATGCATGCTCGGCAGCTCTGTACGCCATCAAAAATAGTGGATGTGTCGGTCCCAGTCCATTTGGTTCTCGTCAACCATCTTGGCCAGGTGTTTATGTATTGCCGTACCTACTAACCCAATTTCACACTAGCTGTTCATTACTGTAGTTGCTTCCTGGTTGGGAATGGGGTAGACCTCGGGCCACTTGCTGAAATAGTCGACCACAACCAGCGTGTATCAATTACCCCGTTCAGATTCAGGAAAGGGTCCTGCGATGTCAACAGCAATCCTTTCAAATGGTACACCCACGTTGTAGGTTTGCATTTGTCCTCTCAGTCGTCGCTTTGGACCTTTGACGGAAGCGCAAATGGTGCATCTGCGGCACCAGTCCTCTACGTCTTCTCGAACGTGGAGCCAGTAAATCCTTTCCCGCAATTTTGCTAAGGTCTTGTTAACACCAAGGTGGCCTCCCGAGGATCCTTCGTGCATCTCCTTTACCACATCGTGGATTCGGCTTTTGGGAAGTATAGTTTGCATCCTATAGGAGCTGCCATCCGCCGTTTCCCATTTCCGCTTGAGTATGCCACCCTCTACCTGAAGGGAGTTCCATTGTGGCCAATAACTTTTCAGGGTGGCGCCTTGCATTGAAACGTCCTTCCACTCAGGTTGCTCAGTTGTCTCCTTCCATACGAACAATGGTCCGATGTCTTCATCGGCTAACTGGGCGTTTCGAATCTCCTCCGATGACCAACTTTCATTGTATTCGGCCGTTATCACTTGCAGATCACTAGTCGGCTCCTTTTCCTCAATTCGTAGGCAATGCTTTCAGTTAGCTGAACATAGACGGCGAGATAGGGCGTAAGCATTTCCATGAACTCCGCCCTTCCGATGAATAATTTCGTAGTCGTATGACTGCAATCTTTCGATCCATCTCGCAACTTGTCCCTCGGGGTTTTGGAAGTTAAGTAGCCATCTCAGCGATGCATGGTCCGTTCGAAGAACAAATCTCTGGCCATATAGGTACTTGTGGAACTGCTTGGTGGCCTCTATTATAGCCAATAGCTCCTTCCTGGGCACGCAGTAGTTTCTCTCACTTTTTGAGAGGACTCGACTGTAAAACGAGAGGACTCTCTCTTCGCCATCGATCTACTGGGAGAGTACACCTCCAATACCGCCGTTGCTCGCATCGGTGTCAACTACAAACATTTTTCCGGGTTTCGGATATGCCAGCATGTGTAATGATTTTTAAACATTTTTCGTCCGACCGCGGAACCAACCTCTCATCGGTTCTAGACGCTAAGTCTGAGTAGTGCCAACGGATGGTACCAACCGGTCAACCAATCCGTGCACCGTAACCCATTCACGCGGTGGCTGCTTGTTGGCCAGCTAGTTCGGAGAGGATTTCGGTCGCGGGTCTCCGAATGGGTTACGCTCATTTACATATTTTCAGCCACCTATACACGCCCGTTTATAAACGCGTTACAAAACAAAACCATACGGAGAAGAAACCTACTTTACGTTACTCCGTATTTCTTTCTATAACCAGTCAAAGAACAAAATCTCCTTTATACTTCGCGTTCCCGAATTTCCGACGTGGTACCAAAAAGTATGCTACTCTAACTCAACCCGACGAAAACTACTCTAATAAAGCGACAAAACAACAAACGACGCGAAACCGACCTCAGCGGATTTTTCGAAACCCTACCCTCGCGACGGCATACCTACCCTGCACTTACTTTCCCACTCAAACAAAAAGAACCACTGAAAAGGAAAGTCGTTAAGTAGTTAGCAATTCATGATTTGTTTATTTCTTTTCTTTTAAACCCATCATATAACTGCTTTCTTACGTAAAAATTCAATATAAACACTTTATTATTAACTTTAAATATTTAAATGAAATGATAACCTTACGGGATCACAAATATGGTACAAGAGATTTACAGAATTAAATTAATTGTATATAACCAAACTGTATAATGAAAATATGCAATAAAAGTGAATTCAACCAAATATGAACCGTTAAATAAAAAAAATTCATAGAATGTATTATCCTTTCATAAATAGGATGTAAAAACTATCATGTTATGCTATTTCTACCAAGGAATAAGTTAAAAAACATCCATACAAAATGCAATTTCTAATCTCTTCAGTGATAATGAAAATAAATTTCAATTGTGAATACTTATAAACCTAGCCTGTTTTGTAATATTTTATTTACAGTATTGTTCAATTGTACTTTCAAGTAAATTCATTTATCAATTTTAAAAACGATTTTTCATTGCAAACTCAGAAGGCTTGTACACAACATCATGTACATTATAAGGCATACTAACTATAAATAATTCACTTGTGAATTTACAAATAACTATTTGCAATAAGAGAGGAAAATATAAATGGCATCACTAGATAAGACATTTTTCACAATTATTCTTAAATAGTGTACATATAATGTAGTTGCTGCATGAGGGACCTGACATTCACTTGTAATGTTTCTGCAGATTTCCTAATTCTATGATTAACTCTAACTCATGCTCAACATTTCTCTTAATTTTTCTTTTCAACCATTTTTCAATTGCAATAAATCGACTCGCTTACAATTCCTTTTGAATTCAGGCCTTTAAGACTTCGACTAGCTAATAGAAAGGACCAAATAAAGTAGTAGATCGCTTCAAAATACGTTTGCTGCATTTTTCTCTTTTTCATTCGATTTTCCCACCACAATTCCTTGAATTTATACTGGTTGCAAATCATCTAACCTTATTCACCGTTCACCTTTACTTGAAAACACCTCCGATTGTCTTTAATTTTTTTTTCCCTTTTCTTTACTTTAGACTTTTAATAATCTTTGAAAAAAACTAATAAATTTACAAATATGAGGAGCAAAAACACATTTTGTCCTTTTTATCTTAATACCTTCGTGAATAATTTAGTTATCTCCAACATTTCATAGCATCTCTCTTTCATTTATATTTCCCTTTCCTATTTGTTTTTATTTTCCATTCCTACTTGTTTTTATTTTCCGATATAGTATATCAATCAATCAATATTAAATTTTTTTTTTTTTCATTTCCCAGCGTAAAACTTAAAATTTTCTCTTGTCCATCAAATGTCTCATTTTTTTCTTTTAAACAACTAGAAAAGTAATATTAGATCTTGTACAATGTGTTGTTTGCTTTCCATTTAATTTTTTTTATTCTTTTCTAAATGGTATTCATTAATTGTTACTCTAAATATTTGCTTCACAAAGTTTCAGTATGGGTTTTATTTCCTTCCTTTTTAAGTAGGTTTTGAAAGTAGTTGAGTTGAATTTCTACATTCTTATTTTGGATATTTAATATAGATTTTCTAGGACGCAGAGTACATTAACTAAACACATTTCTCCTGATTTGCTAGGTCCTTTCAATTGTTAGGCTCATTAGCGATTAGGTTTACTGTTTAAAAAAAAAGCGCTCCCTATTGTGAAAATATTTTTACAATAATTATAAACTGTTACCATACCATAAACTGGCAGCGTTCGTTGATCGGAGGAAAGCCGTTTTTTGTTTAAGTTATGAAGATTTCTATTTCTTTGCCTTCATTCAGTCTAGGAGTTCATTTTTTTTTTAAACAAAATTGCAGATGCTACAATTACGAGAGTGGTAAACATTACGTACTATACTGGTGTAACGACACTTGTATTAAAAATATCCAAGGCTTTATTCAAATAGTTCATTTGCACAGCGATACACATATCTGTCGCTAGGATTAAGATCCAAGGAAGCCATGTTCCAAAGTCATTCGATTTTCCTAATATGGTATCCCGAATAGAAGGCCCTAACGCTTTGCAAAACATCACAGTTAAGCCACCGATTGAAGAGCATAGAATAATGTAAACGGCCACATTCACTCGACATATTTTGGTGCAACGTAAAAGGCGATAAAATTAGCTACCGATACAATCAATTACAATGACATATGTAATAAACACCGTATCTTGGAGTTCCTCTGTTGGCACATCTAGCTCGTCAAGTTCTTTTTGCATAATCTACCTTAACTTTCGGAAACAGCTCCCAAAACTAGGTTTAATCTGTCGTACGACATTAATGGCGAGATTGTGTGCAACTTATATTTAGCTCCGGAACTTATTCCGTCGAATGAATGACGTGGGGACTGCTGGTATTTTATCGCGAAACTTACTTGCTAGCCTCCAAATATCCGACTGTATATTTATCCATAAATAGGTTACCTCCCTCGACAAGGCATGCTTCAAAACTGTCACAGGAACTCTAACTCGAGCTTAGCCTTTTTTCATTATCATCTGCCGTAAGTTGATCCGCGCTGGTAGATCATGTCATTCCCTCGGACAATGTTTGGTGCTTTCTTTAATTCGTTGGTGTCCCCTCTCAATTCTGGGTTTTCGGATCGGTTTGATCAGTACTCGAATCTGACCACATGTATTAACCCCTTAAACAGAAATATCGATTCATAATTTATTTTCTGTGTGGCATCATTGCACCTACCTTCCGAAACGGAGAAGCAACCAGCCCTCCGTTAGCTGCAGAACCGCTATCACGCCCGAAAAGCCCTCAAAAGGACATCAGAAAGACACTCCAATGATATCGGAGGTTATCTTTCCCACGTTTTTCCTCCACCTGTTGCGTCGGACTGTCACTTTGACAACCACCGACAAAACATATGTGGACTGGGAGTCGTCGCAACTGACGCGGAATGGAACGCCACATGGCGGCAATGGGCATTTTTATTGGTCGTCAGTGGCATAGTGTTTTGATGGCAACTGTGGGGGGGCATTGCCAGGGTTCGGGATCGGAATCACTTCGATTCCCGGGCGTGGCGTCACATTACACATTCCCCTCCCCCAAAATCGAAGTAACTCCGATCCCGCCTCCTATGCAAAAGGTCTTGGTTAGGGCCGTGGCGGGTCGACGGTCGATTTCGAGGAATAGGCTACAACAATTTCAGTGCAGACTCGATAGTGGCTATACAGTAGGGAGTCAGGTATTACTCGGAGGTCTTCGTCCAGGCAGAGATTTAGGTAAGCCATGGTTTTTTCTTTCGCGTGAAATAGTTGCACTTCATCGTCGAAGGCCTTTTGCATAGTAAATTCCCAGGGTTTTACCAGCCATGTCCGCGATGAGGTATCGTGTGGGGCTTACGAATTTCTTGTCTAGTTTGGCATTGTAATGTCGGGTGGCATCGCTCTGCCGGAAGTTTCAACGATATATTTCGTCGCCTGCCTTAAAGCCAGAAGGATGGGATCGCAAGTTGTACCGCTCCTCCCCCATCCGTCTACTTTCTTCAATCTTCTCCCGCAGTTGATCTCGCAGAAGTTGGAGCTTTTCGTGCGGTTCCAGAACCACGATTGGGTCCTCTAGCGATTTCAGCTGCCACAATAGCCGGTAAGCGCTTCCATGACGGATCATGTACTGGCCGAACAATGCGAAATACGGCGAAATGCCGGTAGTGGCGTGGTACGACGAGCGCAGAGCACTAGTGATGGCGGACAACTTGCGATCCCAGTCCTTCTGATTCGGGTGGACATAGGCGCGAATGGCCGCTATGAGCGTATGGTTCAGTCGTTCGGATGCGTTGGCTTGTGGTGAATAGACGGCGGTTCGTTGGTGAATGATGCCGTATTTGGACATTAGGTCTCGGAACTTGCTTGAGGTGAACTGGACCCCGTTGCCGGAGACAAGTTTCTCTGGAACTCCAAACATGTGAAAGACTCGGTTCTCCAAGAAGCTGAGTATAGGTCCAGTGTGCATGTTACGTAGTGGTTCTATGATAGGGAACTTAGAGAGCTGGTCCAGGACCATGACAGCTCCCGTGTGGCCAGAAGCAGATCGAGGGTAAGGACCGATAAGATCAATGTACAAGCGCTGGAACACGCGTTCGGGGACCTCAACCTTACCCATGGGAGGCCGAAGAATGGTGTTGGGCGCTTTAGTGCACTTGCATAGATCACAGGAGGCTACGTACGCTTTTATCTGTTGTGCCATCTTAGGCCAAAAGAAACAGGTTTTCAACCGCCTAAGTGTACGACCGTATCCACCGTGCGCACTTGATGGGTGGTCATGAGCCCGTCTGATAAGATCAGTGGTTAATTCTTCGGGCACCCACAACTTCCACTGTTCTTCTTCTTGTATGGGGTCTCCGGATGCGTGTCCCATCCGCTTATAAATAAATCCATCCGTCAACCGCAGTTCCGGAAGCTGGGACAGTTGATTCTGGATAGTGTGAATCAGTTGGGTGTAGCTGGCTGACTTGAAGGCAGGATGGTCCAGATCGATCAATTGGGGGCTGTCGTCCTCCTGAACCAACTCGGCTCCTTCAGGGGCGAACATTCTGGATAGGGTGTCGGGGACTACATGCTGGCTTCCTTTTCGGTGGCGGATTGTGAAGTCAAATGCCTGTAATTTCAGTGCCCACCTGGCCAATCTACCGTTGAGATCAGTCTGGCTCATTAGCCATTTCAGAGAAGCGTGGTCCGTAACGATTTCAAAGGTGTGTCCCTCCACATAGTCTCGGAAGCGTTTCACTGCCAACACCGCAGCTAGACATTCCTGCTCGGAGACCGTGTAATTTCGCTGGGCTGGGTTCAACTTGTGAGACATGAAGGCTATAGGTCTCTCCTCGCCGTCTTGTGCGACCTGGACTAAGACTGCTCCCACCCCATGTTGACTCGCGTCACAATGGATTGAGAACGGTTTTTCAAAGTCCGGGCTGTGCAGTACGGGGGCTGTAGTCAGACTCTTCTTTAGCTCTTCAAAGGCTCGCAAGCTGGGCTCTTCCCAGATGAATTTACGTCCCTTACGCAGCATGTCGGTCAAAGGAGTGGTAATGGTGGCATAGTCACGTACAAAACGCTGGTACCGTCCGCATGAGCCTAAGAATCGGCGTAATTGCTTAGTGGTCTTGGGTAATGGGAAAACGTCAATCGCTTGAGTCTTGTCCGGATCGGTCTTGATATGGCCATGCTGTCACCCTTAGGCCTCAAGGGTAGACGCGTGGTCCAGCCTTGCGGGCCCGGTTCGCTCCGTCGGAGACGGCGCAGGCGCCAACTCGCTATCCCTAGGCTGGATGGATTCAACAATAGGATCGTCAGCGAGTAGACGATCCGTCCGCGCACGCACGAGGGTTAACCCCTAACACCTGAAGGGAAGGAAAAGAAATGTAAACGTTTCACTTACTCTCGTCCCTAACCTGTACAAACTACCCTGTGTAACCACACCACGACCTCCTGAAAGAAAAACTGTCGAACCGAACGAGGAAAAGAAAACCTCCCCGCTTGAGCGCCGCGCACAATCCAAAAATACCTTTTTCCAATAATAACAATCAGAATATTTCCGGGTTTATAGTTCGATATATTCACACAAAACGATTTCAATGAATTAGTATAAAAACAGATGTAATCTAGAAAAAGAAACAAAATAAATAGGTACCTTTTCCTAATCTCGCTAAACTATCTTTTCTTGGGGCCCCAGCAAACGATCGCCTGATTATTTTCGCCAAACTTGGGAGCCGGATTCTCGTTTTGTTCAGCTCCTCGCTGAACGAAATTGTTCTTCTGTAGTTTCGCTAATTGCCGTGGTGACGATGACGAATTGTTCCTAGCTCCAATCACCTTCTCGCGCTGCCAATCCTGTATCCTCCGAACTTTCTGCCTTGAATTCCAATCGAAAAAAGAGAGCCTCCGTTAGTCCTCAGTCCTTTAAATTCGTTCGCCTTAACGGACGTCCGCTACATTGGAGGTGGTTGGCCTCCCATTCATACGACGAACTCTTTCTTTCCTTTTGGCGCGGTTCGTAGCGCGGCCACCAACCATCTTCGACACCTCGGCTCCGCACCCATGGTTGCTGCACGCGAGTTGGACTGTATTACCCATTATTTTGGGATCAGCTGAGCAGTCCCAATATGTGGGTCACTGGATCATCCTAGAATGACATCGCCGAATGACATTTTGTAGTTGTCAGCAGAAAGTGTAAATAAACGCGATTTCGGTCAATTAGCTTTCGCCATTAAATCTATTTCCCTCCTGAAAAACGTGTGTTTGTCGGTAGAGTCACACGCCCTGCATTCAATCGCTTGTTAGTTCATCAGTGTAAGTGGTTGGCTCGCAAGTCAGTGTTCCGATTGTTAAATGAATGACGGAATGGCGTCCCCGAACGAAATGTTTGTCCGCTTCATTACTTATGTGTTGTAGGTGATTGGTTTGTACGTTGCGATAAAGTTGCATGTCGGGAATTAGTGAGATGATTAAGAGATTTCCGAAGGTCGACTTGGCATGGTACAGGTGATATGTGTACCTGGTCGTGATGCCTGCATTACATCGCGAGTGTTGTTCAACTTGGGTTTCGCCTCGTCTTGGCGTCGCACCAGAGACGCCGTCAGGAAGGTGTAAATTGGAGACGGCAAATTCCTCGAGGTAAGTCTTTGCATTCGTAACGACACTCCTTGTATTTTACAGTAGCCTCGCCGGTGTATGTTTCCGTTTGGCACGCTGCATCCCTTCTCGGTTTTGCTGTTGACATTACCATTGATTGCGGTGGATCCATCTAGTGCGGTGACCAGGAGTGGGCCCCCTTAACGCCTTCCGAGTAGGTGCTAGCCTTTGCGGAGCGCTTGCGTTAGATGCGTTGCCATAGGTTATCCTTGTTGGGAAGAGTGATGGTCGACCGGCCCCCTTCTGATGTCGTTCGTCATCCGTTGCTGCTGTTTGCTCCCTACCTAAATTAAACGCCCTACTCTAGCTCGACGGATAAATAATATTGTTTATCATACAAAAATAACATTTTTCTTCTGAATTATATAACAATATGAATTATATAACAATAACATTTCCTTCTTTTGTATGAGAGTAGTATTAGTGTCAAAAGAAAAATACAATGGGTCAACTGCTACCTCGATGCTCAAGCGGGTTCGGGGTGTGTAAATGCCATGCATCCCGATCTCCTTAGTGGTCGTGGTGTGGTCCCCGGATGAAAGCTGGTCACCCGTAACATTCCCCCCCTACTTCAAGTGAATTTCCCTGGAAATTCACTCCTTAGCTATGCCCTACTGCTACCGGCTGCACTTCTAAAGTAACAGGTTACTCGCAACTTACTTCAATTTCCAAACCTATTCCCATATACTCCAATATCTTAATAAAATTCCAAAACTGTGGCCAATTCCCTACTCCCTACTTCTTATCGAGCTTTATCCCTATCTCTATTTATGCCTCCTCTCTACCTGTGCGTCTAAGTAACACGGTATGGGTATATATATATATATATATATATATGTATATAGTTTTAATGTGATAATCCTTCTCATTATAGGAGCCATACCACTCATTGCCACTCCAACCCCAATGACGCTACCGATCTACTCCTAACAAGTGCTAATCCTATATCCTTTTATGGTAATTACCCTCCACCAATCATCCCTAGTCCCCTATCTTATAACTGCCTGCCTAAATAACTATCCCTCCACCAATCATCCCTAATTCCCTATCTTATAACTATCTGTCTAAATAACTGTCCCTCCACCAATCATCCCTAATTCCCTATCTTATAACTATCTGTCTAAATAACTGTCCCTCCACCAATCATCCCTAATTCCCTATCTTATAACTATCTGTCTGAATAACTATCATTATTCTAATGTCTCACTACTCGTTTTAGATCGCAAACTCCATGTGACGGAAAAGAAAACTAGCGACTCGGGACCCCACAAAGCCAGCGGATAAAAAAAAAAAAATATAAAAGCACCCACTCAAATGGAGTTCGCGTGTCTTGCATGTGGCGGTTCCAGCGACGCGCAGCGATCGGAACAACACGCCCCGACAACGCGGACATAACCCGGACGGCGCGGAGCAACGTAATTACTTCCGAAAACTTAAATCTAGAGGTAAACATTTGCATTTGGAATTACATGTCTTTTGTGTCGTTAAATCCCTTTTAATTCTGCTTTCCTCCCCCTTCCTCTGGTGCTTAGCGTCTTAGCTTTGTCCCGCTATTCTATGAACGGCTTCAAATCCTTGACGTGCCAGGTACCCGCGTCTCTGCCTTTCTCTTCCCGTAACTGGTAAGTCCAACCGGACACTTTCTTCCCTATCCTAAACGGACCCAAGTACTCAGGAGCCAACTTGGCTGAGTAGAATTTGGATGCGTCGGAGATAGTATAATTCCTCCTCCATACTCGGTCCCCCACCTGGTAACCCATATCCCGCTTCCTGAGGTTATACCGGTTAGAGTTTTGTTCGGCAGCTGCCTGCACACGCTGCGATACTTTCGTCCGCAGTCTCTCTAGATCCCTGGCCCGTTGCTCAGGATCCATCTCCTCTTGAGGTCGCTCTGGCCCTTCACCCGGTTCCTGCCGAACCCGCATTTCCGTGCCAAAATTGTAAAAGTAAGGGGTGACTCGCATAGTTTCGTGCCTATAGGTTCGTAGCGCGCAAGCGATTTTTGCCAATTGTCGGTCCCAGTCCCGATGATTTTCCGACACGTATGATCGTAACATGCGTTTGATGTCTTGATTCCTACGCTCGGCAGGGTTCGCCTGGGGATGGTATAGCGCAGTAAACTTAATCCGCGTTCCGTACCCCTCGACTAATTGTTGTAGGCCCTTCCCGCGAAATTGGACACCGTTGTCGCACACTAACCACCTCGGAACTCCAAACAGCAGGAATACATGTTCCTCCAATAACCGGCAGATCTCCCTTGCCGTGGCCTTCCGTAGTGGGAATAGTAGAGAAAATTTACTCACGTAATCCAGAACGGTCAGAACATAGCAGTGTCCGCGTGTAGATCGAGGTAGCGGGCCCACCAAGTCTACACAAATCATCTCCCACGGTTTTGTCGCTTCTCCTGCACGCGAAACCATAAAACCAGGCTGAACCTTCCTTTCCACCTTGATTGCCTGACATACCTTACATCGGTTCACATAGGTACGAGCGTCAGCGGACATCTTCGGCCAGTAATAGAACTGCGACAGCCGATGAATCGTCCGGTCGATCCCCATATGACCCGCCGTTGGTTGGTCATGGCAACGCATGAGGGCTTCTCGCCTTTCACCCTTGGGCAAAACCCTTTTCCACGAGTCGGCTCCTTCTAACGCAGGATATCGTCCCGGTACATGTTTCCACAGCTCTTCGTCCTTGATCCTCCAGTCGGGGTATAGCTCTCCGTTGGCGCGTACCCGCACCTTCATTCGCTCGTACCAAACATCCCCTTGGTTCTTGGCCACCTCCACCGTTTCCACAGTGACTGACCTCGATAGTGCATCCGGAACCAAATGCTCGCTGCCTTTGCGGTGCATTACCTCATAATCGAACTGTTGCAGACGGACAGCCCAGCGAGCCAACCTCCCCGTAGGGTCCTTTAGATTGTTGAGCCAAACCAAAGAGTGGTGATCCGTTATTACGCGGAAATGCGAGCCCTCGATATACGGGCGTAGCTTCTCCACCGCCCAAAGGACTGCCAAGCACTCCCTCTCGGTGGTTGAATATTTTCGCTCCGCTTTGGTCAGGGCGCGGCTCAAATAACAGACCACCTTCTCCCCCTCCGGAAAAGTTTGGCTCAACAC
The DNA here is from genome assembly GCA_963969285.1 of Odontomyia ornata. Classification (NCBI taxonomy): domain Eukaryota; kingdom Metazoa; phylum Arthropoda; class Insecta; order Diptera; family Stratiomyidae; genus Odontomyia; species Odontomyia ornata. The sequence continues at coordinate 229,729,951 of OZ017738.1, read as the reverse complement.
GGCTCCCACACCCACATCTGAGGCATCCGTCTGCACATTGAATGGGATGCTGAAGTCAGGACACGTCAAAATAGGTGCTGAGGCCAGTTTCAATTTACAACGTTCGAAGGCTTCCTCACATTCGGTGGTCCAGTCAAATCTCTTATGTTTGCGCAGTAAATCGGTTAAGGGTGCTACCAAAGAGGCATGATCCGGAATGAACCTCCGATACCGCGATACCATCCCAAGGAACTGTCGGACCTGCTTCACCGTATGAGGCCGTGGTATTTTCAACATGCTCTCGACTTTCTCAGGGTCGACATTCAACCCGTTCTCGTTCACCACATAACCCAGATATTTCAGCTCGGCTCGGCAAAAATGACATTTTTCCCGCGATAGCCTCAGTCCCGCTTGCCGCAGACGCTTGAATACCTCGGCGAGAACCTCCAGGTGTTGACTGAACGTGGGTGTTACGATAATAATGTCGTCGAGGTATGTGAACACGAAAGGTTCCATTTCCGGGCCCAACACTTTGTCAATAAGGCGCTGCCAGGTCGCTAGCGCATTCGACAGGCCAAACGGCATTCTCCGAAATTGAAAAAGACCCCGCCCTGGGATGGTAAACGCGGTGAACTGACGTGATTCTTCCGCCACTGGGACCTGCCAGTAAGCTGATTTAATATCCAAGGTGGATAGATACCTTGCATCCCGTAGCTTATCTAAAGTGGCGGAGATATACGGAAGGGGATACGCATCCCGTGCGGTGACTTGATTCACCTTACGGAAATCTACGCAGAATCTGTACGACCCATCCTTTTTCTTCACCATTAATATCGGGGAAGACCATGCGCTCGTAGAGGGCTCCACTACGCCTAGCGCCAACATCTCGTCCAGCTCCGTATTAATGTTCTTCTGCATGGTGGGCGAGACCGGATAATAACGCTGCTTGATGGGCGCTGCATCCGTCTTGATGACGTGCTCCACCAGATTAGTGCAACCCAGCCCCTCCCCCATGTTTTGGAACTCTATCCCAATTAACTGGCCTAGCTCCTCTTCTTCAGACTGGGTCAATACAGACCTACTGTGTAGATGTCCCCCCAACATCACCGCCTCATGGCATGCGAAACCCCACCTGTTGTCCCGCAGGTTCAAAAGAACCCCAAACTGCTGCAAAAAATCTACCCCCAAGATAACTTTGTGAGCAAGAGCCGGTACCACCAATACCTCCAGCCACTTCACCCTGCCCTCCAACCGAAAAGGTACCCAAGCCCTCCCCTCTATCGGGCACTGGCCGTTGTCGGCTAGGCTCACCGCCTGATTCTGGGCAGTAATCATCTCCACCCCCATTTCCCGCATCTCGGACCAACCATCTCCCCCGACAATTGTATTGGACGCCCCCGAGTCAACGAGGCCTTTGAAGCGCTTGCCCAACACCCAAACCTCCAAATGTGGCCGTTCGTCCCCCTGACTATTTGAAAATAAATAACTCGTACCCGCGGCTCCCAACTCCTCCCCGGCTCCGGTGCTCAATTCGCCGCCTAACGAGCACCGTGCTCGTTTCCCGACGGACCCGCCCGGGCCGGCGCTCGACCTCGCCGAGTAGAACAATTCGGACAGGTGACTTTTGTTGCTCCCGTCCGACCGCAGCCGAAGCACCTACGTGGTTGGCGACATTCCCGGGAGATGTGTCCTACACCGTTGCAGTTCCAGCACTTGACTCCTACCGCCCTGCCCTCCGGAACTATTTCACTCACTGTAGGGACCTCCTCATAGGCTAGATCTGGTTCTAATAGCTTTGACGTCCTACGGCTGGGTGGGGGCACAAACGCATCAACCGCCGCCTTAGTAGCCTCCATCTTCCGTCCCAACTGCACCAACTGCGCAACCGATGTCACCTCTCTTAAGGATAACTTCACCTGGTAGAACGGGCTAATGTTATCCAGCAAAATCTCCAGCTTCCTGGCTTCCGAGCAGGGTTCTCCCAATCTGCGAAACAGTCCATCCATGATAGCCACGTAAACTCCGATGGACTCGTTCCTTCCTTGCGTCCGCTGACGAATTTCTTCCCAGAGCCTTTTACTGTAATTTGGGGGTAAGAATTCTGTCCGCAACTCCTGGCAAAGTTCATCCCAAGAAGTTACCCGCTCCCGTACCGAACGAAACCAAATCAGGGCTTTACCCTCAAACAGCTCCGCGGCCGTCCTCATCAGCTGTGGCTTTGTCACGCCCTTCGTTAACCGAAGCTCCTCTACCCTTTCCAGAAAAGCACTTACCGAACCGGGAGAATCGCTGGAGAATTTGATCCCCCACTTGGACACGTCTGGAACCTTGCCTGCTCCCGGATCATTCCGATGTACCTCCACCGTCTGAGTTGCTGGCCCTTCCGACTCAAGTAGCCGCCCCTCAGTGATTGCGCTCGGCTCCTCTACTTGTTTCCCCGCCCCCGTGTCACTCTCCCCTTCCACCTTCTCCGTGATCCTTTCGGGAGGACCTGCCTTCAGCCCGGGTGCATCGTTAATTCTGCCTCCCGGCTTAGTGCTGGTTTTTTCTCCCGTTAACCTCGCTTTCGGAGTAGATGTCCTGCCTCTGGGAACGGTTTCCTCCTCCATCTCCTCCAAGTTGCCACCCGCTGTTATATCCAGGCCCCCTAACGCCATCATAAAATCCTTTTCCAATCTGTCCACGATCTTTTCCTCCTCGGGATCCTCAGCTTGGATATTCGCCAACCTTCGCTGGCAAAACTCGATCTTGGCCAATATCTTCCAATATTCTCCCGACTCTCTATCACCCGAGAATCCTTCCACCAGGGAGTTGACTTCTGCCCATTTTTCCTCCAGCGCCTTGATGTCCTCTGCGGGTGTGAAAGGGTACTCTTTGATATTCACCATACTGGTGTTTTTCAAATTCTCCGCCCGTACCGCCACCCGCAACTTCGCTCGCATCTCCTCCACTGTGCCAGCAGGCAGCCCCCTAATTGCCAATTCATATTGGAGCTCGTCGCTGGCCAAACGATTTATCAATATCCTGCCCTTCCCGGCCATATTTAACTTATTATTATTAATTTAAATTAAATTTACGCTCTTTTTATTTTATATACCTATATATATGAATTCCGCTACTATTTCCACCTGCACTATACTAACACTCGCGAGAGAGGAAAAAAAAAAAAAAAAAATATCACTCCTCCGTTCCAATGGTTTACTTTTACTTACTTCACCACTAACGCCACATTCACTCCGCAATCATTCATTCCACAGTCAGACCAAGAAAAAAAAGAAAACACTCACTTCCAAACAACCCGCAAATTCGGATTTATTTTACGCCCTTTCCCTCACACCGACACTCACACTTCTCTTCCAACGCACCCCCGCAAACTCACACTTTCACCAACACTCGCACTTTTAACACGATACACCCCCGCAGATTTACAATGTCACCCACACTCGCACTTTTACGCCCTTTCCCTCACACCGACACTCACACTTCTCTTCCAACGCACCCCCGCAAACTCACACTTCCACCAACACTCGCACTTTTAACACGATACACCCCCGCAGATTTACAATGTCACCCCAGAAAATCACTCCCCCAAATTCACACCAATTAATCACTTTCACTCACTGAATCACTCTGCACTTCCGCGAATTTACACTGACTTAACACTATACTGACTTAACACGTTGGGCGCCAATTGTCACCCTTACGCCTCAAGGGTAGACGCGTGGTCCAGCCTTGCGGGCCCGGTTCACTCCGTCGGAGACGGCGCAGGCACCAACTCGCTATCCCTAGGCTGGATGGATTCTACAATAGGATCGTCAGCGAGTAGACGATCCGTCCGCGCACGCACGAGGGTTAACCCCTGTAGCAAATTCCAATGTGAAGTTATGTCTATGAGAATCAACATCAAAAATATCTTAGTCAGCAATTCCACATTGCAGAGAAAACAAAATTCCCATATGTTGATTCTCATAGATATCACCACCTAAAGTTCATCATTGTACATCAAAATTCTTAAAGTTCTTGTTTCAAGACAATAAATTGTACGTGCATCGTGGAGCTGTAATTGACACTTGTTTTGTCTAGCGCGCTTCGACATGTCTTGTCGATGTGCGCTGGACAAGATTCAGATGTGGATGCAACGTGATCTACCTATTTTAGAATAGGTGAATCTCGTTGCGTTTGCATTTCTTGGCGTGGGAATCACAACTCTACGATGTACTTAGTTTTAATACTCGTTGCGTTTGCATTTCTTGGCGTGGGAATTACAACTCTACGATGTACTTAGTTTTAATATAAAAGATTGAGATCCAAAATAAACTTCACTTGAAGTCGAATAGTCAAGACGTGTGTTTATTATACAATATTTTGTACAAGTTTATGCACTTGTGCAAAACAAAATAAAAGGACGTGTGTTTACTATACAATATTTTGTACAAGTTTATGCACTTGTGCAAAACAAAATAAAAAAAAGGCGTGTGTTTTCATATTTTGTATAAGTTTATGCACTTGTGCAAAGTAAAATAAAAAAAGAACACGCGTATTAGTTATTGGCATAAGGCCAATAGTTACAATAAAGTTACGCCAGTACATTGCACTGGAGTAACGGAACTTGGCATAAGGCCCAAGTTCAAAAAAAGTCAAGGCAAAGGAGTCTTGATTCAACATTTGGTGACCCCGACGTGATCAAGATCGTAGCAGAAGTTAATCCATCGTTTTTGAGACACCGCATTTTTCGAACATCATGGATCGCTTAGCAGAGCAGCAGACGCGTTTAGCTGCCGAAATCGATGCAGTGATTGCTAACTACAAGAAGGATCCCGCTGCCCGAAAACAAAGGCCGGAGTATTTTGAAGAGAGGCTTCGAAGAATTGAGGCATCCTGGGATATCTTCGAGGAAACGGATTCCAAAATCCGAGCATTGAAGGATGTGCCCATGACTCACGAATATTTTTTGAGTGAGCTCTATGACACAACACAAACCAATTTCCAGAACTTTCAAGCGCACTTCAAGGAAAAATTGCTGGCGTTAAGGCATGCCGCTGAAGACATCCACAAGGAACCAGCTGAGATGCCTCGCGCTGATACGCCTGGTAGGTCTGACATGACTAATAAGCCCTCACCAACCGATGATGAAAAGGTCCTGAAGCTTATTCGAAGGCATAACGCACTAGCTGACTCATTACGACGATTGGTCGCCCGGCTAGATATAGCTGAACAACCTCGCCCCTTTTACAAGCTAAAAATGGAGTTGATCAACAAATATTGGACACAGCTAGAGGGCTATCATCAAGAAATATTAGAGCGCACCGATGACCCAGTGATATTCGGTTACGATCTCAACCAACACATAAAACTTGAAGAGATCACTCAGGATTGGTTGATTCGACTCGAAATTAAATTCGAAGAGCTGAGACCTACACCTGCACCAGCCCCGTTAGCATCTTCAAGTCCTGGAGTAAACCTTCCAAAAATTACGCTCCCTAAATTTGATGGCAAATATCTCCAATGGCGACAATTCCACGACCTTTTCGTACAGATGGTGCACAACCAAACGATGTCAAACTGCCAGAAGATGTGGTACCTCAAAGCTAACTTGACAGGAGAGGCTGAAAAACTACTGAGGAATTTTGCATTGTCCGACGATAATTATGAGTCAGCCTGGAAGACGCTCAATGATAGATACGATAATCGGAGATTATTGGTTGCTGCTCTTATCAACAAACTCCTGGGCCAACCATCTTATGCAAACGATAAGCCATCAGCCGCAGTCGTAAGATCACTACATGACACGACCCAAGAATGCATTAGAGGTCTAGAAAATATGAACATCAGTACTGAAGGATGGGATCCAATGCTTCTACACATCCTGATAAAGAAGCTGGACTCTGCTACTCATTCTTTGTATGAGCAATCGTTAACGAATCCGCGCAGTCTGCAACCAATGAAAGGGTTTTTGTCATTCTTGGAAATGCGTTTTCAAGCACTGGAGGCTTTAGGCAACAAGACCAAAGGCATTGAGGAAGCTCGGAAGAAAACCACAAAGGCTACAGCTGCAGCAGTGGCAACATCGTCATGCTTGGTTTGCAATCAAACCCATCCGATCTATTACTGCCCAGAATTTTTGAAGCTTAGTCCATCAAGAAGGCTGAAATTAGTCCAAACCAAGGGAATATGTGTTAACTGCTTCAAGGAAGGACATCGAGCTGCTGCCTGTACATCGCGAGGATGTAAAGAATGCTCAAGAAAACACAACAGCCTGTTGCACTTGAACAGCGAATCTAAGCAGAAAATAGAGGTATCCAAGACCTCCAGTGATCCAAAACCAGAAGTCAAACAACGTCAGGATACATCCTCATTATCTTTGACTACGCTCCACAACAAAAGGACGAGCGGTTATGTACTCTTAAGTACTGCTATTGTTAAGCTTACAAGCAGCAACGGAAAAAACATGGAGTGCCGAGCCATATTGGATCCCGGATCACAAGTCAATCTAATAACTGAACGGATTGTAAGGAAGCTGGGTTTATCTTCTCGGTCTCACGCCACATGCATTGAAAAGGTTGGAGGTACTACTCAAAGGACCCAGAAAAGGGTAAACATTGTATTGCAGTCACGATTAAATGCATACACTACGCACTTAGAGGCATATGTACTCGACAAAATAATATCTCCTCAGCCATCGATGGAATTAAACATATCGGAATGGCCAATACCAAAAAATTTGAAGCTAGCTGATCCAAACTTCCATCATACGGAACGCATCGACCTTCTTCTAAGTGCTGAACACTTTTATGATTTACTATCGATTGGCCAAATAAAATTAGGCAGCGAATTGCCAGTATTGCAAAATACACTTCTTGGATGGATTGTGGCCGGCAAGGTCAACACTGATCACACCGCTTCTGTAACTTGCGGAGTTCTTACAGAAGATCAAAGGCTGAATAGCACAATTGAAAGGTTTTGGAAGCTAGAGGAAGTGACGGACGACAAACCGCATCATACTTCAGCGGAGAAATCTTGCGAAACACATTTCTGCCAGACGACGCAAAGAACCCGCGAGGGCCGATTTCTGGTGAGACTGCCGTTCAATGACGATCCCGAAAAATTAGGCGAATCTAAGGATATTGCCACTCGCAGATTTTTCGGAATAGAACGGAGACTTCAAAAGAATGCTGAGCTGCAGAGGCACTATAAGGAGTTCATAAATGAATACATCAACCTCGGTCATATGGAAGAGGTAACCTTGCAATCGTGTGAAGGTTCACGTTATTTTCTCCCACACCATTGTGTCCTAAAACCCGAAAGCAGCACAACTAAACTCAGGGTAGTCTTCGATGCCTCCTGCAAGACAACAACAAATATATCTTCAAACGACATACTGCATACTGGACCAACAATTCAAGACGATTTGTTTTCAATCTTGCTCCGTTTCCGGCTACCTCGCTATGTTTTTACAGCTGATATACAAAAGATGTACCGGCAGATAGTGCTGCATCCTGATGACCGTAAATACCAACTGTTGGTCTGGAGGAATGAACCAAGTCAGCCACTACGTTACTACCAGTTAAACACCGTTACATATGGAACGACGTGTGCTCCTTATTTGGCAACTAAATGTCTGCAAAAGCTTGCTCAGGATCAAATGCAGCGTCACCCACTTGGTGCCAATGTATTAAAACGAGATTTTTACGTGGATGACGTCATGACGGGCTCAGATACCTTAGCAGATGCAATTCAAGCGCAAGGTGAACTAATCAAAATATTAGAAGGCGCTGGTATGAAGCTCCACAAATGGTGCGCTAGCCATCCTCGCCTTTTGCACAATATTGCTCCTGATGACAAAGAAGTGCTGTTGGATTTTAGCAGTCACGCTGAAGATTTCATTAAAATGCTCGGCCTAACTTGGCTTCCTAAGGTTGATGATTTCCAAATAAGAATCAATATAACCACTAGGGATACAAAAATAACGAAGAGGACAGTATCTTCCGACATCGCTAGAATGTTTGATCCTCTAGGCATTATGGGTCCGGTCATCGTCACCGCCAAGATTTTCCTGCAGGACATTTGGCGCTTAGAGTTGGATTGGGATGCGGCCTTGCCAGAAGGAATGTATACTAGGTGGCTCAACTTTCAAAGGAATTTGCAAGCTTTAGAAAAGGTACAGTTTCCCCGCCACGTTTTTGCGAGAGAGAAACCCAAACAATTCCAGTTACATATCTTTTGTGATGCCTCAGAAAAGGCATATGGTGCTGCGGTCTACGCTCGAGCAACCCTGATGGATGGGAGAATTATCGTTCGACTTCTTTGCTCAAAATCACGTTTGGCTCCGATTCGTCCAATAACGATTCCACGGTTAGAGCTATGCGCCGCAAAATTGGGTACGGAGCTTGCCCAAAGAGTCAAAGCTGCCCTACAAATGGAGGAGATCCTACATTACTACTGGACTGACTCTGAAATTGTTTTAGGGTGGATCAACGCAACAGCCTCAGCATTCAATACCTTCGTTTCTAATAGGGTATCATGCATTCAATCATTTTCTGTAACAAAATAGTGGCGACATGTGGACTCAAAAAACAATCCCGCTGACATTCTCTCTCGTGGTATTGCACCCACAGAATTGGCAAGATGTAACATTTGGTTATATGGACCACCCTTTTTGCATGGAGCTCAGACACTATGGCCGCCAGAATATACCAAGCGACAGTCATGTAACTTAGAAACGAAGGCAAAACTTGCATCGATGACAGCATTTATCAAGGCATCCAATTTTGTTGACGATATTCAACATCGAAACTCCTTCAAAAGATTACAGCGGATTGTCGCATATGTGCTCAGATTCACAGAACGCATGCGGAAAAGACTCACGTCGAATACATCTTTGGCCAATTCACTCACAAGTCACGAGTTATCTAGAGCATTAGAGGTCATTATAAAGTGTATGCAGCAAGATGAATTTCGTGATGAAATAAAGGCCTTGTCTCATCAGAGAGAGCTCAACAAAAATAGTCCAATAGTTGACCTGACACCTTTTCTTGATGAAAGGGGAATACTGCGTGTTGGAGGTAGACTAGAGGCATCAAACCTATCATTTGATGCAAAACATTCAATGCTACTACCGTACAAACATCCGCTGACCAAGTTACTAATGGCTGATATTCACCAAGACAATTGCCACCTTGGTCCACAAGCATTACTCGCGACAACAAGGCAACGCTTCTGGCCAATAAAAGGAAAAACGTTAGCACGATCTATTGTGCGACAATGCGTACGATGCAATAGAGCGAACCCACAGCTACTTTCTCAACTTATGGGAAATTTACCACCTACACGTGTGCAGCCTGCAAGGCCCTTTATCAATACAGGCGTCGATTTCTGTGGCCCTATGATGATTCATTATCGTGGGCGAGGAACGCGACCGCAAAAGGGCTACATTGCCATATTTTGTTGTTTTGCCACAAAGGCGGTGCATTTAGAGCTGGTGAGTGATCTAAGCACAGAAGCGTTCCTCGGTTCCCTCAGACGGTTCATCGGCAGGCGAGGCCATTGCAAAAATCTGTATTGTGACAACGCAACCAACTTCGTGGGAGCACATCATCAGCTCAAAGAACTCTCCTTGTCCTTATACTCCGTTAAATCGCAAGAAAAAATTGCAGCTGTTTGTAATGACCGGAACATTGACTTCCACTTTATCCCGCCTCGTGCACCTCATTTTGGTGGGCTGTGGGAGGCCGCTGTTAAATCGGCAAAATATTTGTTGCTCAGAGGCACATCAGCAGCAACTTTAACTTACGAAGAATTACAAACACTGGTGGTAGGAATCGAAGCCATTCTCAACTCTAGACCATTAACACCACTACCATCAGATGCAAACGATCTCACCGCGCTCACACCGGGACATTTCCTCATCGGAGAGCCGTTAACCGCTACTGTAGATCCCGTAGCAGAACCACTGAAGGGTGGATTGCTTACCAGATGGAAACTTGTACGCCATATTAAACAAGAATTTTGGCGGCGCTGGTCAGACGAATACTTGAACCAACTACAACAGCGTTCGAAATGGAAGCAGAGCAGTCAGAATGTTCAACCAGGTTTAGTCGTTATTATCAAGGAAGACAACACGCCTGTAATGAAATGGCCACTGGGCAAAATTATCAAGGTTTATAGAGGCGACGACGGCTATGTTCGTGTGGCTGACGTAAAAACATCGTCCGGCATATTCAAAAGACCTATCAATAGGCTTGCCCCTCTGCCAATAGAGGAAGTCACATGCGCTGATGAAGAATTCACTGAGCCTCGAAAACGATCAGTCTCAGAAGACGACATAGAAGCGGGTAGCTCCAGGGATCAACCCAAAAAACGAATCAAAGGAGCATCAATTATATCAATGTTGTTGGCCTGCCTACTTGTTCCTATGGTAAACACGGAACAGATTAAAACAACATCTATTGGTCCTAATCCAGGTTTGCATTTCCAATCATTGGGTCATGCATATCTATCATCGAGCGAATGGAAATTGTTGATCTACTATGACTTACAGCCATACTGGGCCGAGTTCTCGATATTACGAAACGGGACGGATCTGCTGCAACAACTCTGCGATCGAGGAAACTCCAAGACTGGTTGTGTACAGCTAATAACCCATTTCAACCACATACAAAGTGAGCTTATAGCCATAAATAAATTTTTGAAGCCTAGATCAAAAAGAGGAGCCTTCAATATAGTGGGAAGTGTGGCCAAATCCTTGTTTGGCGTATTAGACGAGGAGTACGCTAATCAAATGTCGCACACAATCAACAGTGTAAAGGGCAATCAGAAAAAAATATTTTCTCTTTTAAAAAATCAGACATCCATCATCGATTCGACATTAAATATAATTGGAAAGAGTGAGCAAACCATCCAGAAAAGGTTCATGGCAATAGAGACGGAACTAGACCGATTGTCCAATGAAGGGAAGAGTCCCAACAGTGAATCCAGCCAAGATAAAGTCACTAACCTGATAATGACTCTGTCATTTCAAATGACTTTGATCACCTTCAATCTACAAAGAATCCAGGCCTCCATAATAAACGTAATCACTGATACACAACACGGAAATTTTAATCCGTTGTTACTATCGCAGCAACAATTGAGCGAAGAAATAGCCAACATAAAAGAACACTTACCCGAGGCGCAGCGCCTACCTGTAGTACGTGAAAACTACCTGCAACTATTCAAGGTGGCATCAATTGATGCAAAAATTACGAAAGACTTCGTTATATTTGAATTAAAAGTCCCACTTATTAACATAGCTACATTTGATCTGTTCAAGCTGTTTCCAATTCCAACTCTACAACACAACCGGCTTATGGCAATACTTCCCAGTTCTAATTACTTAATTGTAAGCCCTCATCGTGACGTATACTATCCGCTCACAGAACAAGAATATACGTCTTGCAGCTGGATGGAACCAACGACCCATTTATGTAAACAGTCTCATCCATTATACCATCAGGTGGCCAACATCAGTACCTGTGAAATTATGCTTTTAAAGGACATACCACCCTCTACCGAATGCGCCTTAACCGAAATCAAAATGCCGTCGATTTGGGATCAGATAACTCATTCTAACAAATGGATTTTCGCTCTTAAAACCCGGACGACACTTCATGTCGTATGTAACGGAAACACGTCCACAATGAGTTTGGCAGGATCAGGGATTCTTGAAATGGAGCCAGACTGCGTACTCAAATCCGACACTGCAACCATTCAAGGCCACCGCACTTATTTCAGTAATTTTGGAACGTCCTACACAAAGGCTCACATCGGCACAAATAGCGATTCGTTGCTATTGGGAATTCCAAATAAAACGTCTAGCCACTATCAGACATCTGCAGCTGAAATCGACGCATTAAAAGCTCAACTGCAGGCGCAGGATTTCTCCGATTCCACCGAGCTCGACACGCACGATGTTCATCATTACACGGTGGGATATATCAGCCTTGTTTCAATCATTGCTCTCACCGCTTTCCTCACATACAAATTCAAACATCTTCTATGCCGCTCCCGTACTCGAAGACCCGTTCCTCGACCTCGACGTCACAGCCTACCAGTAAGCCAAGCAGAAGTTTGAACGGACCATTCAACGCGGGGGAGGATGTAGCAAATTCCAATGTGAAGTGATGTCTATGAGAATCAACATCAAAAATATCTTAGTCAGCAATTCCACATTACAGAAAAACAAAATTCCCATATGTTGATTCTCATAGATATCACCACCTAAAGTTCATCATTGTACATCAAAATTCTTAAAGTTCTTGTTTCAAGACAATAAATTGTACGTGCATCGTGGAGCTGTAATTGACACTTGTTTTGTCTAGCGCGCTTCGACATGTCTTGTCGATGTGCGCTGGACAAGATTCAGATGTGGATGCAACGTGATCTACCTATTTTAGAATAGGTGAATCTCGTTGCGTTTGCATTTCTTGGCGTGGGAATCACAACTCTACGATGTACTTAGTTTTAATACTCGTTGCGTTTGCATTTCTTGGCGTGGGAATTACAACTCTACGATGTACTTAGTTTTAATATAAAAGATTGAGATCCAAAATAAACTTCACTTGAAGTCGAATAGTCAAGACGTGTGTTTATTATACAATATTTTGTACAAGTTTATGCACTTGTGCAAAACAAAATAAAAGGACGTGTGTTTACTATACAATATTTTGTACAAGTTTATGCACTTGTGCAAAACAAAATAAAAAAAAGGCGTGTGTTTTCATATTTTGTACAAGTTTATGCACTTGTGCAAAGTAAAATAAAACAAGATCCCGCGTATTAGTTATTGGCATAAGGCCAATAGTTACAATAAAGTTACGCCAGTACATTGCACTGGAGTAACGGAACTTGGCATAAGGCCCAAGTTCAAAAAAAGTCAAGGCAAAGGAGTCTTGATTCAACAACCCCTAACACCTAAAGGGAAGGAAAAGAAATGTAAACGTTTCACTTACTCTCGTCCCTAACCTGTACAAACTACCCTGTGTAACCACACCACGACCTCCTGAAAGAAAAACTGTCGAACCGAACGAGGAAAAGAAAACCTCCCCGCTTGAGCGCCGCGCACAATCCAAAAATACCTTTTTCCAATAATAACAATCAGAATATTTCCGGGTTTATAGTTCGATATATTCACACAAAACGATTTCAATGAATTAGTATAAAAACAGATGTAATCTAGAAAAAGAAACAAAATAAATAGGTACCTTTTCCTAATCTCGCTAAACTATCTTTTCTTGGGGCCCCAGCAAACGATCGCCTGATTATTTTCGCCAAACTTGGGAGCCGGATTCTCGTTTTGTTCAGCTCCTCGCTGAACGAAATGTAGTTTCGCTAATTGCCGTGGTGACGATGACGAATTGTTCCTAGTTCCAATCACCTTCTCGCGCTGCCAATCCTGTATCCTCCGAACTTTCTGCCTTGAATTCCAATCGAAAAAAGAGAGCCTCCGTTAGTCCTCTGTCCTTTAAATTCGTTCGCCTTAACGGACGTCCACTACATTGGAGGTGGTTGGCCTCCCATTCATACGACGAACTCTTTCTTTCCTTTTGGCGCGGTTCGTAGCGCGGCCACCAACCATCTTCGACACCTCGGCTCCGCACCCATGGTTGCTGCACGCGAGTTGGACTGTATTACCCATTATTTTGGGATCAGCTGAGCAGTCCCAATATGTGGGTCACTGGATCATCCTAGAATGACATCGCCGAATGACATTTTGTAGTTGTCAGCAGAAAGTGTAAATAAACGCGATTTCGGTCAATTAGCTTTCGCCATTAAATCTATTTCCCTCCTGAAAAACATGTGTTTGTCGGTAGAGTCGCACGCCCTGCATTCAATCGCTTGTTAGTTCATCAGTGTAAGTGGTTGGCTCGCAAGTCAGTGTTCCGATTGTTAAATGAATGACGGAATGGCGTCCCCGAACGAAATGTTTGTCCGCTTCATTACTTATGTGTTGTAGGTGATTGGTTTGTACGTTGCGATAAAGTTGCATGTCGGGAATTAGTGAGATGATTAAGAGATTTCCGAAGGTCGACTTGGCGTGGTACAGGTGATATGTGTACCTGGTCGTGATGCCTGCACTACATCGCGAGTGTTGTTTAACTTGGGTTTCGCCTCGTCTTGGCGTCGCACCAGAGACGCCGTCAGGAAGGTGTAAATTGGAGACGGCAAATTCCCCGAGGTAAGTCTTTGCATTCGTAACGACACTCCTTGTATTTTACAGTAGCCTCGCCGGTGTATGTTTCCGTTTGGCGCGCTGCATCCCTTCTCGGTTTTGCTGTTGACATTACCATTGATTGCGGTGGATCCATCTAGTGCGGTGACCAGGAGTGGGCCCCCTTAACGCCTTCCGAGTAGGTGCTAGCCTTTGCGGAGCGCTTGCGTTAGATGCGTTGCCATAGGTTATCCTTGTTGGGAAGAGTGATGGTCGACCGGCCCCCTTCTGATGTCGTTCGTCATCCGTTGCTGCCGTTTGCTCCCTACCTAAATTAAACGCCCTACTCTAGCTCGACGGATAAATAATATTGTTTATCATACAAAAATAACATTTTTCTTCTGAATTATATAACAATATGAATTATATAACAATAACATTTCCTTCTTTTGTATGAGAGTAGTATTAGTGTCAAAAGAAAAATACAATGGGTCAACTGCTACCTCGATGCTCAAGCGGGTTCGGGGTGTGTAAATGCCATGCATCCCGATCTCTTTAGTGGTCGTGGTGTGGTCCCCGGATGAAAGCTGGTCACCCGTAACATTCCCCCCCTACTTCAAGTGAATTTCCCTGGAAATTCACTCCTTAGCTATGCCCTACTGCTACCGGCTGCACTTCTAAAGTAACAGGTTACTCGCAACTTACTTCAATTTCCAAACCTATTCCCATATACTCCAATATCTTAATAAAATTCCAAAACTGTGGCCAATTCCCTACTCCCTACTTCTTATCGAGCTTTATCCCTATCTCTATTTATGCCTCCTCTCTACCTGTGCGTCTAAGTAACACGGTATGGGTATATATATATATATATATATATATATATATATATATATATATGTATATAGTTTTAATGTGATAATCCTTCTCATTATAGGAGCCATACCACTCATTGCCACTCTAACCCCAATGTCGCTACCGATCTACTCCTAACAAGTGCTAATCCTATATCCTTTTATGGTAATTACCCTCCACCAATCATCCCTAGTCCCCTATCTTATAACTGCCTGCCTAAATAACTATCCCTCCACCAATCATCCCTAATTCCCTATCTTATAACTATCTGTCTAAATAACTGTCCCTCCACCAATCATCCCTAATTCCCTATCTTATAACTATCTGTCTAAATAACTGTCCCTCCACCAATCATCCCTAATTCCCTATCTTATAACTATCTGTCTGAATAACTATCATTATTCTAATGTCTCACTACTCGTTTTAGATCGCAAACTCCATGTGACGGAAAAGAAAACTAGCGACTCGGGACCCCACAAAGCCAGCGGATAAAATAAAAAAAAAGATAAAAGCACCCACTCAAATGGAGTTCGCGTGTCTTGATATGTGGCAGTTCCAGCGACGCGCAGCGATCGGAACAACACGCCCCGACAACGCGGACATAACCCGGACGGCGCGGAGCAACGTAATTACTTCCGAAAACTTAAATCTAGAGGTAAACATTTGCATTTGGAATTACATGTCTTTTGTGTCGTTAAATCCCTTTTAATTCTGCTTTCCTCCCCCTTCCTCTGGTGCTTAGCGTCTTAGCTTTGTCCCGCTATTCTATGAACGGCTTCAAATCCTTGACGTGCCAGGTACCCGCGTCTCTGCCTTTCTCTTCCCGTAACTGGTAAGTCCAACCGGACACTTTCTTCCCTATCCTAAACGGACCCAAGTACTCAGGAGCCAACTTGGCTGAGTAGAATTTGGATGCGTCGGAGATAGTATAATTCCTCCTCCATACTCGGTCCCCCACTTGGTAACCCATATCCCGCTTCCTGAGGTTATACCGGTTAGAGTTTTGTTCGGCAGCTGCCTGCATACGCTGCGATACTTCCGTCCGCAGTCTCTCTAGATCCCTGGCCCGTTGCTCAGGATCCATCTCCTCTTGAGGTCGCTCTGGCCCTTCACCCGGTTCCTGCCGAACCCGCATTTCCGTGCCAAAATTGTAAAAGTAAGGGGTGACTCGCATAGTTTCGTGCCTATAGGTTCGTAGCGCGCAAGCGATTTTTGCCAATTGTCGGTCCCAGTCCCGATGATTTTCCGACACGTATGATCGTAACATGCGTTTGATGTCTTGATTCCTACGCTCGGCAGGGTTCGCCTGGGGATGGTATAGCGCAGTAAACTTAATCCGCGTTCCGTACCCCTCGACTAATTGTTGTAGGCCCTTCCCGCGAAATTGGACACCGTTGTCGCACACTAACCACCTCGGAACTCCAAACAGCAGGAATACATGTTCCTCCAATAACCGGCAGATCTCCCTTGCCGTGGCCTTCCGTAGTGGGAATAGTAGAGAAAATTTACTCACGTAATCCAGAACGGTCAGAACATAGCAGTGTCCGCGTGTAGATCGAGGTAGCGGGCCCACCAAGTCTACACAAATCATCTCCCACGGTTTTGTCGCTTCTCCTGCACGCGAAACCATAAAACCAGGCTGAACCTTCCTTTCCACCTTGATTGCCTGACATACCTTACATCGGTTCACATAGGTACGAGCGTCAGCGGACATCTTCGGCCAGTAATGGAACTGCGACAGCCGATGAATCGTTCGGTCGATCCCCATATGACCCGCCGTTGGTTGGTCATGGCAACGCATGAGGGCTTCTCGCCTTTCACCCTTGGGCAAAACCCTTTTCCACGAGTCGGCTCCTTCTAACGCAGGATATCGTCCCGGTACATGTTTCCACAGCTCTTCGTCCTTGATCCTCCAGTCGGGGTATAGCTCTCCGTTGGCGCGTACCCGCGCCTTCATTCGCTCGTACCAAACATCCCCTTGGTTCTTGGCCACCTCCACCGTTTCCACAGTGACTGACCTCGATAGTGCATCCGGAACCAAATGCTCGCTGCCTTTGCGGTGCATTACCTCATAATCGAACTGTTGCAGACGGACAGCCCAGCGAGCCAACCTCCCCGTAGGGTCCTTTAGATTGTTGAGCCAAACCAAAGAGTGGTGATCCGTTATTACGCGGAAATGCGAGCCCTCGATATACGGGCGTAGCTTCTCCACCGCCCAAAGGACTGCCAAGCACTCCCTCTCGGTGGTTGAATATTTTCGCTCCGCTTTGGTCAGGGCGCGGCTCAAATAACAGACCACCTTCTCCCCCTCCGGAAAAGTTTGGCTCAACACGGCTCCCACACCCACATCTGAGGCATCCGTCTGCACATTGAATGGGATGCTGAAGTCAGGACACGTCAAAATAGGTGCTGAGGCCAGTTTCAATTTACAACGTTCGAAGGCTTCCTCACATTCGGTGGTTCAGTCAAATCTCTTATGTTTGCGCAGTAAATCGGTTAAGGGTGCTACCAAAGAGGCATGATCCGGAATGAACCTCCGATACCACGATACCATCCCAAGGAACTGTCGGACCTGCTTCACCGTATGAGGCCGTGGTATTTTCAACATGCTCTCGACTTTCTCAGGGTCGACATTCAACCCGTTCTCGTTCACCACATAACCCAGATATTTCAGCTCGGCTCGGCAAAAATGACATTTTTCCCGCGATAGCCTCAGTCCCGCTTGCCGCAGACGCTTGAATACCTCGGCGAGAACCTCCAGGTGTTGACTGAACGTGGGTGTTACGATAATAATGTCGTCGAGGTATGTGAACACGAAAGGTTCCATTTCCGGGCCCAAAACTTTGTCAATAAGGCGCTGCCAGGTCGCTGGCGCATTCGACAGGCCAAACGGCATTCTCCGAAATTGAAAAAGACCCCGCCCTGGGATGGTAAACGCGGTGAACTGACGTGATTCTCCCGCCACTGGGACCTGCCAGTAAGCTGATTTAATATCCAAGGTGGATAGATACCTTGCATCCCGTAGCTTATCTAAAGTGGCGGAGATATACGGAAGGGGATACGCATCCCGTGCGGTGACTTGATTCACCTTACGGAAATCTACGCAGAATCTGTACGACCCATCCTTTTTCTTCACCATTAATATCGGGGAAGACCATGCGCTCGTAGAGGGCTCCACTACGCCTAGCGCCAACATCTCGTCCAGCTCCGTATTAATGTTCTTCTGCATGGTGGGCGAGACCGGATAATAACGCTGCTTGATGGGCGCTGCATCCGTCTTGATGACGTGCTCCACCAGATTAGTGCAACCCAGCCCCTCCCCCATGTTTTGGAACTCTATCCCAATTAACTGGCCTAGCTCCTCTTCTTCAGACTGGGTCAATACAGACCTACTGTGTAGATGTCCCCCCAACATCACCGCCTCATGGCATGCGAAACCCCACCTGTTGTCCCGCAGGTTCAAAAGAACCCCAAACTGCTGCAAAAAATCTACCCCCAAGATAACTTTGTGAGCAAGAGCCGGTACCACCAATACCTCCAGCCACTTCACCCTGCCCTCCAACCGAAAAGGTACCCAAGCCCTCCCCTCTATCGGGCACTGGCCGTTGTCGGCTAGGCTCACCGCCTGATTCTGGGCAGTAATCATCTCCACCCCCATTTCCCGCATCTCGGACCAACCATCTCCCCCGACAATTGTATTGGACGCCCCCGAGTCAACGAGGCCTTTGAAGCGCTTGCCCAACACCCAAACCTCCAAATGTGGCCGTTCGTCCCCCTGACTATTTGAAAATAAATAACTCGTACCCGCGGCTCCCAACTCCTCCCCGGCTCCGGTGCTCAATTCGCCGCCTAACGAGCACCGTGCTCGTTTCCCGACGGACCCGCCCGGGCCGGCGCTCGACCTCGCCGAGTAGAACAATTCGGACAGGTGACTTTTGTTGCTCCCGTCCGACCGCAGCCGAAGCACCTACGTGGTTGGCGACATTCCCGGGAGATGTGTCCTACACCGTTGCAGTTCCAGCACTTGACTCCTACCGCCCTGCCCTCCGGAACTATTTCACTCACTGTAGGGACCTCCTCATAGGCTAGACCTGGTTCTAATAGCTTTGACGTCCTACGGCTGGGTGGGGGCACAAACGCATCAACCGCCGCCTTAGTAGCCTCCATCTTCCGTCCCAACTGCACCAACTGCGCAACCGATGTCACCTCTCTTAAGGATAACTTCACCTGGTAGAACGGGCTAATGTTATCCAGCAAAATCTCCAGCTTCCTGGCTTCCGAGCAGGGTTCTCCCAATCTGCGAAACAGTCCATCCATGATAGCCACGTAAACTCCGATGGACTCGTTCCTTCCTTGCGTCCGCTGACGAATTTCTTCCCAGAGCCTTTTACTGTAATTTGGGGGTAAGAATTCTGTCCGCAACTCCTGGCAAAGTTCATCCCAAGAAGTTATCCGCTCCCGTACCGAACGAAACCAAATCAGGGCTTTACCCTCAAACAGCTCCGCGGCCATCCTCATCAGCTGTGGCTTTGTCACGCCCTTCGTTAACCGAAGCTCCTCTACCCTTTCCAGAAAAGCACTTACCGAACCGGGAGAATCGCTGGAGAATTTGATCCCCCACTTGGACACGTCTGGAACCTTGCCTGCTCCCGGATCATTCCGATGTACCTCCACCGTCTGAGTTGCTGGCCCTTCCGACTCAAGTAGCCGCCCCTCAGTGATTGCGCTCGGCTCCTCTACTTGTTTCCCCGCCCCCGTGTCACTCTCCCCTTCCACCTTCTCCGTGATCCTTTCGGGAGGACCTGCCTTCAGCCCGGGTGCATCGTTAATTCTGCCTCCCGGCTTAGTGCTGGTTTTTTCTCCCGTTAACCTCGCTTTCGGAGTAGATGTCCTGCCTCTGGGAACGGCTTCCTCCTCCATCTCCTCCAAGTTGCCACCCGCTGTTATATCCAGGCCCCCTAACGCCATCATAAAATCCTTTTCCAATCTGTCCACGATCTTTTCCTCCTCGGGATCCTCAGCTTGGATATTCGCCAACCTTCGCTGGCAAAACTCGATCTTGGCCAATATCTTCCAATATTCTCCCGACTCTCTATCACCCGAGAATCCTTCCACCAGGGAGTTGACTTCTGCCCATTTTTCCTCCAGCGCCTTGATGTCCTCTGCGGGTGTGAAAGGGTACTCTTTGATATTCACCATACTGGTGTTTTTCAAATTCTCCGCCCGTACCGCCACCCGCAACTTCGCTCGCATCTCCTCCACTGTGCCAGCAGGCAGCCCCCTAATTGCCAATTCATATTGGAGCTCGTCGCTGGCCAAACGATTTATCAATATCCTGCCCTTCCCGGCCATATTTAACTTATTATTATTAATTTAAATTAAATTTACGCTCTTTTTATTTTATATACCTATATATATGAATTCCGCTACTATTTCCACCTGCACTATACTAACACTCGCGAGAGAGGAAAAAAAAAAAAAAAAAAAATATCACTCCTCCGTTCCAATGGTTTACTTTTACTTACTTCACCACTAACGCCACATTCACTCCGCAATCATTCATTCCACAGTCAGACCAAGAAAAAAAAGAAAACACTCACTTCCAAACAACCCGCAAATTCGGATTTATTTTACGCCCTTTCCCTCACACCGACACTCACACTTCTCTTCCAACGCACCCCCGCAAACTCACACTTTCACCAACACTCGCACTTTTAACATGATACACCCCCGCAGATTTACAATGTCACCCACACTCGCACTTTTATGCCCTTTCCCTCACACCGACACTCACACTTCTCTTCCAACGCACCCCCGCAAACTCACACTTCCACCAACACTCGCACTTTTAACGCGATACACCCCCGCAGATTTACAATGTCACCCCAGAAAATCACTCCCCCAAATTCACACCAATTAATCACTTTCACTCACTGAATCACTCTGCACTTCCGCGAATTTACACTGACTTAACACTATACTGACTTAACACGTTGGGCGCCAATTGTCACCCTTACGCCTCAAGGGTAGACGCGTGGTCCAGCCTTGCGGGCCCGGTTCGCTCCGTCGGAGACGGCGCAGGCGCCAACTCGCTATCCCTAGGCTGGATGGATTCAACAATAGGATCGTCAGCGAGTAGACGATCCGTCCGCGCACGCACGAGGGTTAACCCCTAACACCTAAAGGGAAGGAAAAGAAATGTAAACGTTTCACTTACTCTCGTCCCTAACCTGTACAAACTACCCTGTGTAACCACACCACGACCTCCTGAAAGAAAAACTGTCGAACCGAACGAGGAAAAGAAAACCTCCCCGCTTGAGCGCCGCGCACAATCCAAAAATACCTTTTTCCAATAATAACAATCAGAATATTTCCGGGTTTATAGTTCGATATATTCACACAAAACGATTTCAATGAATTAGTATAAAAACAGATGTAATCTAGAAAAAGAAACAAAATAAATAGGTACCTTTTCCTAATCTCGCTAAACTATCTTTTCTTGGGGCCCCAGCAAACGATCGCCTGATTATTTTCGCCAAACTTGGGAGCCGGATTCTCGTTTTGTTCAGCTCCTCGCTGAACGAAATTGTTCTTCTGTAGTTTCGCTAATTGCCGTGGTGACGATGACGAATTGTTCCTAGTTCCAATCACCTTCTCGCGCTGCCAATCCTGTATCCTCCGAACTTTCTGCCTTGAATTCCAATCGAAAAAAGAGAGCCTCCGTTAGTCCTCAGTCCTTTAAATTCGTTCGCCTTAACGGACGTCCGCTACATTGGAGGTGGTTGGCCTCCCATTCATACGACGAACTCTTTCTTTCCTTTTGGCGCGGTTCGTAGCGCGGCCACCAACCATCTTCGACACCTCGGCTCCGCACCCATGGTTGCTGCACGCGAGTTGGACTGTATTACCCATTATTTTGGGATCAGCTGAGCAGTCCCAATATGTGGGTCACTGGATCATCCTAGAATGACATCGCCGAATGACATTTTGTAGTTGTCAGCAGAAAGTGTAAATAAACGCGATTTCGGTCAATTAGCTTTCGCCATTAAATCTATTTCCCTCCTGAAAAACGTGTGTTTGTTGGTAGAGTCGCACGCCCTGCATTCAATCGCTTGTTAGTTCATCAGTGTAAGTGGTTGGCTCGCAAGTCAGTGTTCCGATTGTTAAATGAATGACGGAATGGCGTCCCCGAACGAAATGTTTGTCCGCTTCATTACTTATGTGTTGTAGGTGATTGGTTTGTACGTTGCGATAAAGTTGCATGTCGGGAATTAGTGAGATGATTAAGAGATTTCCGAAGGTCGACTTGGCGTGGTACAGGTGATATGTGTACCTGGGCGTGATGCCTGCATTACATCGCGAGTGTTGTTTAACTTGGGTTTCGCCTCGTCTTGGCGTCGCACCAGAGACGCCGTCAGGAGGGTGTAAATTGGAGACGGCAAATTCCCCGAGGTAAGTCTTTGCATTCGTAACGACACTCCTTGTATTTTACAGTAGCCTCGCCGGTGTATGTTTCCGTTTGGCGCGCTGCATCCCTTCTCGGTTTTGCTGTTGACATTACCATTGATTGCGGTGGATCCATCTAGTGCGGTGACCAGGAGTGGGCCCCCTTAACGCCTTCCGAGTAGGTGCTAGCCTTTGCGGAGCGCTTGCGTTAGATGCGTTGCCATAGGTTATCCTTGTTGGGAAGAGTGATGGTCGACCGGCCCCCTTCTGATGTCGTTCGTCATCCGTTGCTGCCGTTTGCTCCCTACCTAAATTAAACGCCCTACTCTAGCTCGACGGATAAATAATATTGTTTATCATACAAAAATAACATTTTTCTTCTGAATTATATAACAATATGAATTATATAACAATAACATTTCCTTCTTTTGTATGAGAGTAGTATTAGTGTCATAAGAAAAATACAATGGGTCAACTGCTACCTCGATGCTCAAGCGGGTTTGGGGTGTGTAAATGCCATGCATCCCGATCTCCTTAGTGGTCGTGGTGTCTTCCCCGGATGAAAGCTGGTCACCCGTAACAATGCCCAATGATGTGACCTAAATACTTCACCTCCGTTATCACGAACTGACTCTTCTGCCCTCCGGATGTGCAGAGCCACCTCCTGAAGCAGGTCGATGTGTTCGTTAAAGGTCTCGGTTATAAGCAGCAGATCATCCAAGTAAACGAAAACTTGGTGCCGCAAATGAGGTGGTATCACCTTATCCATAAGGCGCGTCATTGTTTGGGGGGCATTGCACAATCCGAATGACATGGTCACGAATTGATACAGAGGCCGACCTGGGACTGCGAAGGCTGTTTTCTCCTTCGAGCCAGGGTCTAAAAGAATTTGCCAGAAGGCGTCCTTGACGTCTAAGCTCGTGATGAAGTGGGCTTTAGGCAACCGACTCAAAATGCCTTCAATCAACGGTAGAGGGTATGCGTCCTTGACAGTGACGGCGTTCAAGCGTCTGGCATCTAAGCATAGCCGGACCTTGTTCGGCTTGACAACTAAGATGACTGGGGAAGCCCACGCGCTCTGTGATTCTTCGATTACGCCTAATGCTAGCATTCGATCCACTTCGGCATATAACGACTTTTCCTTCGCCGGAGATATGGTAAAATGTCTCTGTTTTATGGGTTTAGCATCCCCCACATCTATAGTGTGGAACACCAGTGCAGTCCGCCCGAGATCTTCCTTCTCATGCGATGGAAAAGCCGATATAGCCGAGTCAAGTCGCAGTTGCTGATCTAAATCCAGTGTATGTCCTAATAAGTGAGTGGTTTGCGATTGGTCAGGAACTGTGGTGACGGACTCCAGGGTCGTACCGGAAAACAGTGCTGGGGCCAAGTTAAATTTTCGAACGAAATCCACTCCTAGATACAGATTCTGGGTTAATTGAGGTATGATGTAAAAGTCCAGAGGTTTAGTTACTTCTTTAAAGGTGACATCCGTCGTAATTTTTCCCACTACAGAGTGACGAGTTCCGTCCGCCGTGCTTAACCAGGAGGTGAAATGACGGATTTGGTCCGCGTGCATTGCCAGTACCTCCCCTGCAAAATCGGCTGATATGCAATTCACACCGCTGGCTCCCGTATCGACTAAGCCTGACACTTGTTTTTGCAGGAGGTGTACTGACGCATATGGCCGAACGTCATCCCTCAATAATTCGTCTAAGTGTATGTCCTTCAGCACCTTCCTTGACTGCCTGACTTTTCTCCAGAAGATCCGCATCCGACGCGTGGCTCGCTTTCTTCGCGGTGGGACAGTTGTAGCCAACTCCTCATGGAAGATGCGCTGTCGAGTGGCCAAATAATTCCGCAGCCTGACGTGGAAATGTTTGACATGCCAAGGAACTTTCGCCTAGCTATCATTTCCCTGCGCGTTGGCCTCGGCGAAGGATGGCGTCGGTTGTGCAACTTCGAGAGAACTGTGTTTAGCGGTGCGAGTCAGCAGAATTGGAGTCATGTCGGGAGCTTGGTCATAGCTAGTTATGGGGTCAGGATTGGTTCGTCCGGGGTTTAGGAGTGCCGACGGGTGGTCGCGGCATTTTTCGCATTTTGCAATTTGCACAGTCAGGTGCGTATGTGTCGGCCTTCCCGCAGCGGTAACAGAAAAGCGTCGGCTCCACTGGACATGCATAGAACCGATGCCCCGTTTGTCGGCAGTTCCAACAGACCGTCGGGCTTGTAATTGCTTCAAGGGAGGGTCGATCAATCAATGCTGGGTCCTCAAGCTCCTGTGGTGCTCCGCTCCTCGGTACTGGTACTGGGTCAGCAAGCAGGTGGTCCGCTGCCATCAACTCCGCGGTATGATGATTTCGGGGATTTGGTCCCGTTATGCGGGGTTGTGGACGGAAGGTACCTCGCCGCTCATCCAAGTGTTCTTGCCTACGGGCATGGAGGCGCAATCCCTGTATGGTGTTGATGGGAAAATGCAGAAGGCTGTTCTGAAGATCCCAACGCATATTCTCTCTGATAATTTCTACCAGTTCGTCCTCGGGCATGGTTGTTCGCAAGCGAGTGCTCAATCTCACTATACTTGTGTAGTACTGGTCGAACGGTTCGTGAGTGCCTTGTTTCCGTTTCTTTAATTGTTCTCTTAGTTCTCTCTCAGTGAAGCCATCCTCAAATCGATTGCGGAAGGCTGCACTGAAAGAGTTCCAAGTGGGACGTGGCGTCGTCTCCTTAAAACTCCAGTACCAGTCGGCAGCGTCACCGCTGAACAAGAGATGTGCATGCCGGAGGAAGGCCGAGGAATCACCTCCCAGGGTGCTGGATACTAACGCCTGAATCCGGAAAAGGAACCGGTCCGCCGATATCATATCGTTGAAACCCGTAAAGTTCAGGCGCCAACTCTCCATGATACGAGGCGTCGGGTCTCGAAAAGGTGTCAATGCGTTCCTGGAGGGGATCGCATCCTCGATTGACCTGTTGTACGGAACTGCCTCGGGGACTAGGGGTACCAACGGAGGTGCGGTGCTGTGTCGTGGTCTATATTCGGGAGCTCTGGGATCCATTCCCGAGTTCCTTAGAGGTGGGGCCCATTGCTCGGATGGTCGAGAGAGGGGCATAGCCACACTGGGATTGGGCTCCCAGCCAAGCGGAGTTCTCACGCGGCTGGGTGGTTGGCTCATGGGGAGATTCTGGAGCTTTCCCTCCAGGTTGCCAATCCTCTCCGACATATCTCGCATCAACGCCACGAGGGTGTCATTGCAGTGGGCGGAAGGCATGGGGGTCACCTCGGACACGACAACTGCGGCCGGAACTTCACCGCCTACGGCTCCTTGAAGGTCTAACAGTGGTTGGGGCGGTTCGGCCTCTGGAACTCCTTTCGCCACTGCTCCACGCGTTGGGAGGGGCGTTCCGAGAGGGACGTCTAGGGCGGTCCGCTCGATGGGTCGCCGGCATAACGGGCAAAGATCGGACGTGAGGAGGAGCTGTTGGACACAGGCACGATGGAATAGATGTCCACAATCCAATCGCACGCTGTGTACCCCCTCCACTACGTCCTCGAAGCAGATCCCGCAGTTAGCGGGTTGGACCGTTTTGGATCGGGTCCACCGCTTATCGGGGGTCCGCTTCGTTGCCATTTTCGTGTGGGTTAATCTGGGTGTGGTTGCTAATATTAAAAAAAATATAAAATATACTTATTCCTACTATAACCCTACTATAACCCTAATATATACGTGGACAAAACTTACTACTAAATTAGTGGCCGATAGTGGCGAGCTATTTATAGAAAGTAGAAAAGGAAAAAAAAAATTTCTTGGAATACACACTTTCCTTTCCAGTAGTCGACTCCTCCAACGGGAAATGAGAGTGCGTGGTAATCTGCCGAAGAAAGGGTGCTTTCGGTCGATTTACGAAATTTAACCCCATACCCACATACATTACAAACCGTTACTAATCTACGTTACATGACTCGACGAGACAAGTGGTAGAGCTACCGTAACGATTTTGTACGCGGTCAAAATTTCCCGACGCGTGGAAGCATTCTGGGCTCCGCAATTCCAGGATACGCCACCGAACGTTGAACCGATACCACTCGTCTATCACGCATACGAAATAAGTAGAATCCTTCCACGACATAAAGGCAAGGTAGCCTTCTATTTTCTTGAGAGTCCATGCAGATAGGTAAACCCATCAGGCTGGCAGTTCCATCAAGAAAATAGAAGGTCCTTACAGGGGCTAGCCTGGGACAACACATCGGAAGGATTCTGTCGCGAAAACAAAATCAAACAAAGGAGAGCGGAAGCTACAACTCACGTGAAGCGACTGCTAGAGTGTATCACACAACTCCACTGCTCCTGATAGTGGGACTCGAGTACCAAAGTACCTTACATCCTCCGTAAAGGACCAACTCGTCAGAAGACGCGAATTTCTTTCCCCCTTAGTATGTTTTGTGCCCCACGTTGGGCGCCATTTGTAATGATTTTTAAACATTTTTCGTCCGACCGCGGAACCGACCTCTCATCGGTTCTAGACGTTAAGTCTGAGTAGTGCCAACGGATGGTACCAACCGGTCAACTAATCCGTGCACCGTAACCCATTCACGCGGTGGCTGCTTGTCGGCCAGCTAGTTCGGAGAGGATTTCGGTTGCGGGTCTCCGAATGGGTTACGCTCATTTACATATTTTCAGCCACCTATACACGCCCGTTTATAAACGCGTTACAAAACAAAACCATACGGAGAAGAAACCTACTTTACGTTACTCCGTATTTCTTTCTATAACCAGTCAAAGAACAAAATCTCCTTTTTACTTCGCGTTCCCGAATTTCCGACGCGGTACCGAAAAGTATGCTACTCTAACTCAACCCGACGAAAACTACTCTAATAAAGCGACAAAACAACAAAGGTACCGCGTACCGCGCACGACGCGAAACCGACCTCAGCGGATTTTTCGAAACCCTACCCTCGCGACGGCATACCTACCCTGCACTCACTTTCCCGCCGAAACAAAAAGAACCACTGAAAAGGAAAGTCGTTAAGTAGTTAGCAATTCATGATTTGTTTATTTCTTTTCTTTTAAACCCATCATATAACTGCTTTCTTACGTAAAAATACAATATAAACACTTTATTATTAACTTTAAATATTTAAATGAAATGATAACCTTACGGGATCACAAATATGGTACAAGAGATTTACAGAATTAAATTAATTGTATATAACCAAACTGTATAATGAAAATATGCAATAAAAGTGAATTCAACCAAATATGAACCGTTTAATAAAAAAAATTCATAGAATGTATTATCCTTTCATAAATAGGATGTAAAAACTATCAAGTTATGCTATTTCTACCAAGGAATAAGTTAAAAAACATCCATACAAAATGCAATTTCTAATCTCTTCAGTGATAATGAAAATAAATTTCAATTGTGAATACTTATAAACCTAGCCTGTTTTGTAATATTTTATTTACAGTATTGTTCAATTGTACTTTCAAGTAAATTCATTTATCAATTTTAAAAACGATTTTTCATTGCAAACTCAGAAGGCTTGTACACAACATCATGTACATTATAAGGCATACTAACTATAAATAATTCACTTGTGAATTTACAAATAACTATTTGCAATAAGAGAGGAAAATATAAATGGCATCACTAGATAAGACATTTTTCACAATTATTCTTAAATAGTGTACATATAATGTAGTTGCTGCATGAGGGACCTGACATTCACTTGTAATGTTTCTGCAGATTTCCTAATTCCATAATTAACTCTAACTCATGCTCAACATTTCTCTTAATTTTTCTTTTCAACCATTTTTCAATTGCAATAAATCGACTCGCTTACAATTCCTTTTGAATTCAGGCCTTTAAGACTTCGACTAGCTAATAGAAAGGACCAAATAAAGTAGTAGATCGCTTCAAAATACGTTTGCTGCATTTTTCTCTTTTTCATTCGATTTTCCCACCACAATTCCTTGAATTTATACTGGTTGCAAATCATCTAACCTTATTCACCGTTCACCTTTACTTGAAAACACCTCCGATTGTCTTTAATAAATTTACAAATATGAGGAGCAAAAACACATTTTGTCCTTTTTATCTTAATACCTTCATTAATAATTTAGTTATCTCCAACATTTCATAGCATCTCTCTTTCATTTATATTTTCCTTTCCGATTTGTTTTTATTTTCCATTCCTACTTGTTTTTATTTTCCGATATAGTATATCAATCAATCAATATCAAATTTTTTTTTTTTTCATTTCCCAGCATAAAACTTAAAATTTTCTCTTGTCCATCAAATGTCTCATTTTTTTCTTTTAAACAACTAGAAAAGTAATATTAGATCTTGTACAATGTGTTGTTTGCTTTCCATTTAATTTTTTTTTATTCTTTTCTAAATGGTATTCATTAATTGTTACTCTAAATATTTGCTTTACAAAGTTTCAGTATGGGTTTTATTTCCTTCCTTTTTAAGTAGGTTTTGAAAGTAGTTGAGTTGAATTTCTACATTCTTATTTTGGATATTTAATATAGATTTTCTAGGACGCAGAGTACATTAACTAAACACATTTCTCCTGATTTGCTAGGTCCTTTCAATTGTTAGGTTCATTAGCGATTAGGTTTACTGTTTAAAAAAAAAGCGCTCCCTATTGTGAAAATATTTTTACAATAATTATAAACTGTTACCATACCATAAACTGGCAGCGTTCGTTGATCGGAGGAAAACAGTTTTTTGTTTAAGTTATGAAGATTTCTATTCCTTTGCCTTCATTCAGTCTAGGAGTTCATTTTTTTTTTAAACAAAATTGCAGATGCTACAATTACGAGAGTGGTAAACATTACGTACTATACTGGTGTAACGACACTTGTATTAAAAATATCCAAGGCTTTATTCAAATAGTTCATTTGCACAGCGATACACATATCTGTCGCTAGGATTAAGATCCAAGGAAGCCATGTTCCAAAGTCATTCGATTTTCCTAATATGGTATCCCGAATAGAAGGCCCTAACGCTTTGCAAAACATCACAGTTAAGCCACCGATTGAAGAGCATAGAATAATGTAAACGGCCACATTCACTCGACATATTTTGGTGCAACGTAAAAGGCGATAAAATTAGCTACCGATACAATCAATTACAATGACATATGTAATAAACACCGTATCTTGGAGTTCCTCTGTTGGCACATCTAGCTCGTCAAGTTCTTTTTGCATATTCTACCTTAACTTTCGGAAACAGCTCCCAAAACTAGGTTTAATCTGTCGTACGACATTAATGGCGAGATTGTGTGCAACTTATATTTAGCTCCGGAACTTATTCCGTCGAATGAATGACGTGGGGACTGCTGGTATTTTATCGCGAAACTTACTTGCTAGCCTCCAAATATCCGACTGTATATTTATCCATAAATAGGTTACCTCCCTCGACAAGGCATGCTTCAAAACTGTCACAGGAACTCTAACTCGAGCTTGGCCTTTTTTCATTATCATCTGCCGTAAGTTGATCCGCGCTGGTAGATCATGTCATTCCCTCGGACAATGTTTGGTGCTTTCTTTAATTCGTTGGTGTCCCCTCTCAATTCTGGGTTTTCGGATCGGTTTGATCAGTACTCGAATCTGGCCACATGTATTAACCCCTTAAACAGAAATATCGATTCATAATTTATTTTCTGTGTGGCATCATTGCACCTACCTTCCGAAACGGAGAAGCAACCAGCCCTCCGTTAGCTGCAGAACCGCTATCACGCCCGAAAAGCCCTCAAAAGGACATCAGAAAGACACTCCAATGATATCGGAGGTTATCTTTCCCACGTTTTTCCTCCACCTGTTGCGTCGCACTGTCACTTTGACAACCACCAACAAAACAGATGTGGACTGGGAGCCGTCGCAACTGACGCGGAATGGAACGCCACATGGCGGCAATGGGCATTTTTATTGGTCGCCAGTGGCATAGTGTTTTGATGGCAACTGTGGGGGGCATTGCCAGGTTTCGGGATAGGAATCACTTCGATTCCCGGGCGTGGCGTCACATTACACATGGGTGATTCACACAGCTTCTCCTTGAAGGTCTCAAAGGCTGCCTGGCACTGTTCATTCTAGACATACTGTTAATAAACCTAGAAGCGATTACTTCAACAATCTCAAGTTCAATAACTTTCTCATGATAAAACATCTCAAGTTGAATAGCTTTCGTTCCAAATTCTTACTAGCTTTTATTTTATAATTACATTGCCTTGCATTAATTTTAATAGCACACATAAATTCATATTGTATAAGTTCTCAAGCATGCTTGCATTGTCATTTACCTTCGATCAATTAACTGTAATATTGTGAAAGTATCATATCGCACCGCCAGCATAATCGTCATTGCGTGCATAATGATCCATTTCTCGTCGTGTGCCGTATGATACAATCATAAGCATATTGTTATTATAAAATACGAAGAAAAGTAAATAAAGATATTCAGTTTGTTTTGAATCGTGGAATCAAGTATTTTAATTTAATCATTTTGTTTGCGGGAACTTATTTTTAAACATTATTTTGGCCGTGACAGGACATTTGATTAGCAAGTTTCATGTGCTTGATAAACTTGTCCTCCAGATAACAAGTTTATGTGCTTATTAAATTTTATTGTTGTTCCTGCAGCGAGTTTTTAAAGGCCAACAAACCAAATTATTTTTTAACAAGTTTATACTTGTTTGAAAAATATTGGTGATTGTGTCAGTGTGGAAATTTCGTCATTTTGGAGAAATCAATTTGAGCGCAACAAGTTCCAAGTGCTTGTTGACATCTTTTGGTTCGTCGTTAGATACCATCAGCAGATTAATTTATAATGGAGACCAGGAGAGTTCTGGCACGGCAGCAGGGAATAGGGGAGCTCATCGAAAGGATGGCTTCCAACTTCAAAAACGATTTAGTGTTCAGAGAGACGGGCAATTACTGCGCCAAGCGCACAGCAAGCCTAAATTCTCCCTGGGAGGAGTTCACCATGAATCATAGCGTGCTACTCAAGGCTCCTATTGATCGGAGCAAGGAGCCGTACTTCATCGAAAGGTACTTTGAAGAAGTCGATCAGTTGCAGTCCTGTCTTCGCTCATGGTTAGAGGAAGTTGGGAAAAGCATCCAGCAAGAAGGCGGTGCATCGGAGATTGCACCACCTCAGCGTTCAGTGAACCCACTCGACATAGATCAACACAAATTGAATCGGTTGATCCGAAAGTTAAAGAATATTGGTGAATCGATCCATTACTTTTTGGAGTCAATAAAGCGTGAAAAACATGAAGCACATAGTGCACGTTATTTCTAACTTAAGATTGATAGGCTGTTATCACATGATATTGAGTTAAAAGACATTCTAAGTTTGCTGCTAGAAGAAACATCAGACGATTTTTCGGAAGACTTTGAGAGATGCCATGAGCTGCAACAAGGCCTCCAAAGAACAATAATTGACTTGCAACAGCAACTGGATTTGCTTTAACCAAAGCCACAACCACAAGAAGTGCACTACAGTCGTGGGAATAGTCGAGTGAGGCTTCCGAAAATAACACTTCCGATCTTTAACGGTGACTTTTTGCTCTGGACGCAGTTTCACGACTTGTACGTGCAGTTGATACACATACAGATTTTAAGTAATACTGAAAAAATGTATTATCTTACAAGCAATTTGAGTGGTGAAGCGAAATCTTCTACGGCATTTGTCAGTCACATTCGACCATTATGAAACGGCTTGGGAAATTATTGTCAACAGGTACAACAATACCAGACTCATAGTCACTGCTACCCTGAACAAGCTTCTTGGTCAGCAGTCAATAAAGTCGAGTCATTGCACGATACAACGGAAGAGTGCTATTTAGCTCTCAAGAACCTAAAGGTTGGTATACATTATGCCTCATAGTAAAATCTATGCAACGAGATGAACTTTCCAAAGATATTCAGCAGCTAAAAAAACGGAAGAACTCCCAAAAGACAGCTCATTACATGGATTGACTCCGTTTATTGATGGACGTGGAATAATCAGAGTTGGCGGTAGCCTCTAAGAAGCAGGAATTTCTCGATGCTAAACATCCAATGCTGCTACCGTACATGCATCCGTTTACTAAAATGCTTCTGGAAGATTTGCATCGCAGACACTTTAATGCACCACAACAAACTTTATTATCAATCGCAAAGTAGAAATTTTGCCCAATCAAGGGAAAAATTATAGCCCGATAAGTGGTCCATCATTGCATCCAGTGTGCAAAAGCAGCTCCAAGGCTATTAAATCAAATGATGGGTAATCTTCCTGCCACATGAATCCAGCCTGTGAGGCCCTTCGTAACAGCGGGTGTTGACTTTTGCGGTCCTTTCTGGACACACTTTCCAATACGAGGTAAAAAGCCTTAAAATCATATATCGCAATATTTTGCTGTTTTGCTACAAAGGCGATACATCTCGAAGTAGTAACACACCTCACCACAACTGCATTCCTTGGCACATTGAAAAGATTTATCAGCCGTCGTGGTCACTGTAAGGACATTTATTCTGACAATGCCACAAACTTCGTAGGAGCCAACAACCATTTGAACGAAGTTTACAAATCCATTTACAACGACAGTGCTCAAGAAGAAATAGCTAAAACATGTGCCAGCAAGGGAATTACGTTCCATTTTATTCCACCTCGAGCTCCACATTTTGGAGGGCTGTAGGAAGCCGCTGTAAAGTCGACAAAAAGGCTTATGCGCGACGCACTCAAGGCAGCCAGCCTAACCTATGAAGAACTGGAAACATTGGTAATACAAATCGCAGCCATTCTGAACTCACGTCCTTTGACGCCATTGTGAGATAATCCAAATGATCTTACCCCTCTAACGCCGGGACATTTTCTCATCGGAGAACCACTTATCAACAATGTTGACCCCTCGGCAGCACCTCTGAAGGTAAGAGTAGGCAAAAGGTGGGAAGAGGTGCAGAAACTTAAAAATGGCTTCTGGAAAAAATGGTCTCTTGAGTACCTTCACTTACTGCAAAAGCGCCAAAAATGGAAAGAAGAGCAACCAGACATCAAGCCTGGAGTAATTGTAATGATACATGAAGACAACATGCCTCCTCTACATTGACCTCTGGGCAGAATCATTGCAGTTCATAAGGGCTCTGACAACCGCGTAAGAGTTGTTGATATAAAAACAGCAAACAAAATAATAAAACGCTCCATCCACAAAATTGCACTTTTACCAGTTGAAATCGATGATACAACTAATTCGAGTACCGATAGTGTAGAGACACCAGCTAAAAACCAACCTGTTGCGTCAATATCAGAATCAACCCGAAATCAACGCAATAAAAGCAAAAATATGCCGCCGAAGAAACGAAGACGAACTGTTGGATCAGTCCTAACAACGGTTCTATTGGCATGTCTAGTTTTCCCTTCAGCAAGAGCTTCAGTGATAGAATTAAAGCCCTTTAACGAGACCCGACCAACAGTATACTTTGAAAATCTTGGAAGAGTCAGCATTGTTTCCAGCGAATGGCAATTAGTCGTATTCTACAACATGACAAGCTATTGGAAAGAATACAATACTTTGAAAAACGCAGCAGACTACTTTGAAAAACGCAGCAGTGGAAAACAGAGTATGTTCAGACACTGTACAGTGAATCCAGTTTCAGCTCAAAATAAATCGAAGAAGATGACCATCTAATGCTTCACAAGACAACGCATCAAAGAGCCAAAAGGGGTGCCATTGACATCATGGGAAACATTGCGAATAGCCTCTTCGGAGTGTTGGATTTAAATTACGCAAAAAAGATGGGAGAAGTAATTGATGATTCGACCTCAAATCAGAATCGTCTTCTACAGATGCTGAAAAACCAAACATCAATACTAGATTCAACAGTGAATATAATGCGAAGTTACTACAACCGCATAAATGAGCACTTCAGCCAGCTAACAATAATTGCGAATAAACGGCTGAAGAAATGAACCAGATCGACCAAGAAATTATCCAACAATATAAATTTTCGACATATATGGCACATGCTATTCAACTCTTCATGGCTGTCAATGACTTACAACAGACGCACATAGCTTTTATTGACACAATTGTTGACGCTCACCATGGAAAAATAAATTCCGGAATTTTGGCACCACAGCAACTCCTTCAAGAACTTCGCATGATAAAGAGCCATTTGCGGAAGGCATTAACACTCGCGCTACCAAAAGATGATCTGGTACAAATATACAGGCTAATGACAGTGAGCGTTAAGCCAGGATCAAGGTACAACATAGTTCAAATTAAGGTTCCGCTAGATGCTAATGAAGAGTTTGAATTATTCAAGATTACATCTATTCCCACTCTCGTTAAGGACGAGATGTGGGCAATCAAAACGACTACCCCATACGTCATAGTCAGCCTCCGTATGGATCAGTATTACCCGGTGGACAACACAGAGCGAAACGCTTGCAAACACGTCAAAACCCACATTTTCTGCAATCGGCAGCACCCAATCTACAAGGCTGGTTTCGGTCCTAACAAATGTGAAATAAGTTTATTCAACCATGAAACAGAAAATGGTAATTGCGAAGTGCAATCAATACAAAAACAATCCTACTGGTTTCAATTGCTGCAACAAACCAATACCTCTTCTCAGTAGACAAAACAACTATCATCAACAGTGTATGCAATGGCGTGTCTTCACAACTATCACTTCAAGCAGCGGGAATTATGATTATTGGAGAAGGCTGCATTGTGAAGCAGCCCTATCTAACGATCCAGGCTCACAGCATATACGAGAGAGTAATCCAGCGATTGAACGCAGTCTCCATGGACTTCTTCAAGCCAGAGATCTCCACTGCCAAAAAGCTTAACGATAACATACCACAAACAAATCTACCGTTAAAGGATGTCGACGAACTCAAAAAAAGGATCAGCGATCAAAAGGTTGCAGAAGACAGCATCGGGCTCAGCGCACATCATATCCACCATTATCTAGTCGGCTACTTTGGTCTAGTACTCGCTATATCACTCGTAATCCTGATCACCTACAAGTCTTTCAAACATCGTCAACGACAACCTACTCCGAAACCAAGAGGCCCATTCAAATTGGAATCAAGCACGCTCAACGAGTCTTAAACTGCAGTTCAACGGGGGGAGGATGTTAATAAATCTAGAAGCGATTACTTCAACAATCTTAAGCTCAATAACTTTCTCATGATAAAACAATCTCAAGTTCAGTAGCTTTTGTTCCAAATTCCTACTAGCTTGTTATAATTACATTGCCTTGCATTAAATTTAATAGCAAACATAAATTCATATTGTGTAAGTTCTCAAGCATTTTTAACTGACTTCCAAAATAAAGAAGTTTATCAATTCATCGCGTATATTTTTTTTTGTATGTTCACGCATAACTTTTAAACGGAGAAGGATAGAAGAGTCCTGTTTTTGGCAAATGATGCGTCTTTCTTCCAGTTGGGTCCCGTTTAAAGGATAAGAAACTCAAGTAACGGTAAAGGACTTTTACCGTTAAAACTAAAAAATTTCCAAATTTCACCCGGGTTTTTCAGCATAACTGATCGACGGGTGTAAGGATTTTGATTGTATGAAATGAAGGACAACATATTGATCTAAAATGTATCGGAACAGAATTGTAATCCTTCCAAGGACTCTGTAGATATTAACAGTTCAATATGATACATTGATGTAGAGAAATTTAATTTAAATAATCTTCCGCACGAAAAGTGCCAATTAGTTAGCACTCCTCAAGGATTTGATGGAGATACCGAGTCCTCTAGTGACGGAGGATGAAAATGATCAGTATCCTTAATTTTCTGCATAAACGGTATATTTTAGTCAATAGTTCCTACCGGAAATAACCAATAAATTACTTCTAAATGTGGCATAAATACAATTCAACAATAGTTAGAGGGAACATTTCAGAATGCTTTCCTCTTCCGAATTCAGTTTTGCATAGACCTTTGAGCTAAGCAGACGTTTGATTTACATAGTGACTACGTAGTGTTTATTATTTCGAGTTTCACAGTAACTTTACACAGTAACTTTCTCTTTATTTGATACGTTCTACTGGTGTTAATTCAAGTTACATATTGAGTTCTTGTGCATCTGAAATCTCCTACACTGCTCAAAGCAGGAAAAGAAGCCGGGAATCTTCCCCGGCGGGTAATTTTCTCCGTGACAATTTTAAAATGGCGCGAATTCCCGCAACATGTTCATCAAACTCCAACCGATTCCTGCCATTAGCTGACCTTCCGGATAGCAATGAAACCGATCAACAACCCAACGTTGAAGTAAAAACCAAGGTGAGAGTCCCTGCAATAACATTTACGGATTTACCTCGCAACACGATAGACGCAATTCTTAAGGAATTGGATACAACGAATTTTTCAATTAAAATAATGTCTATTGGTATGAGGCTTTTTCTTACCAATCTAGAAGATTACGAGACCATGGAGAGACATTTAAAAGCTAAGAAAGTTAATTATTTCACATTTCAACGTTCAGATTTACGACCGCTAAAAGTAGTATTAACAGGGTTGCATAAAATTTCCCCAGAAGAGCTGAAAAAGCTTCTCAAAACAGAGCATAACATTAATGCTATTGATATTAAACTATTCAATCCCAAATCAAGAGATCGCGAAACTACTTACTATCTCTTATATCTACAAAAGGGTACAAAAATGACGGAGTTAAATAAAATTAAAACGATCATGCACACTATTGTACGATGGAGCTTCTACACAAGCAGCCGAAAAGGCCCTACACAATGTAGGAATTGTATGCGCTTTGGGCATGGCACATCTTATTGCCATCTTCCCACAAGATGCGCTATATGTAGTGGTGAACACGATTTTAGCAAATGCACGCTAAAAGAAGAGCAACGTAATCAAATTCGTTGTAGTAATTGTAAAGAACCACACTTCGCTAAT
Source organism: Odontomyia ornata (assembly GCA_963969285.1). NCBI lineage: Eukaryota > Metazoa > Arthropoda > Insecta > Diptera > Stratiomyidae > Odontomyia > Odontomyia ornata. The sequence continues at coordinate 229,692,567 of OZ017738.1, read as the reverse complement.
TCTCTTGAGTGCAAGGCAAGAAAAGAGTATATACAGCTGAAACAAAAGCTGAATAATCGGGGAAAAAATTCGAAAAGTTCCCCAATTCCTTCCCAGAGAACTACAAACAGCTTCGATATTACGAGCACCAATTTCCCTTTGCTAACAAAAGCTTCAGCACATACTCCAACCCTAAGCAGAGACAACAGCGATGCAACATTAATGGGAAAAAAGTCGGGAAATTCAGCTAAGTTGACAACCACTCCACCTATGTCGTACAGTATGGCGATAAAGCAAAACCAACAGTCTTCAAATAGTTTATGCGATAACCTCTTTTCGCCCGAATCTCTTCTGACCATTTCTCAGGAACTAATTTCGAATTTAAGCAAATGTAGAACAAAACAAGAACAATTTAATGTCATTGTAGAGCTATCTATAAAATTTCTTTATGGATAAACTATTAAATGTATTAGTTTGGAATGCACAAAGCATTAAAAACAAGCAGACTGAAGCGTTCAATTTCGCTGTTCAAAATAATGTAGATATATTTGTCATAACGGAGACTTGGTTAAGGCCAAATGATAATCTCGCAGTTTCGTTCGAGGTGACCGATAAACTCCTCAGGAGCTGCCACATCAGTCACCTCGGGGCAGCTCGACTGCGGGGTTCCAGGTGATCACGAACCCATATATATATATGTTGCAGCATGGCAGTGCTGCAAGCTCTATCGAGCAATAATTTCCACTAGTACGCAGTGGTGGCGAACCAGCCCATATGCTGGAACCAGCTGAAGTCCATCGAGCGGAAAAAGTGCTATTAAATTGATAGCCAAAATGCTCGGGTGAAAGAACAATGTAGTTCTTTCACTTAGGACAAGCAGCATTCCTCAAACAAAATTTTATTATTGCCAAATGATAGTTTGAAGCATCCCTATTTTCATATTTACAGAAATGATCGCGTAGAAAAAACTGGCGGTGGCGTAGCCATTGCTGTAAATAAAAAAATTAAACATTCGGTATTGCCGAAAAGTCCAACATCGGTAATAGAAAATATTGGCGTTATTATCGATGAACCAAATATAAAGTTTTATGGTGTCTACTTCCCTGGGACAAAACTAAGCAAGGAAAAAATCGAACTTTTCAGAAGAGATCTGAAATGGTTTAGCAAGGCCAACCAAAGGTTTCTACTTTGCGGGGACCTGAACGCTAGACATTGGCACTGGAATTGCACACGAAACAACAAAATGGGGCACATTTTATTTAATCTCGCCAGAGAGACAAATATCTACGTGCATTTCCCTAAAGAACCCACGTTCTACTCTCCTCGTGGAGTCGGTTCCACTCTGGATCTGGTTCTTAGTGATCAAAATATTACTCCCTCTGAGCTGAGTGTCTTGCAAGCCCTCTCATCTCCACATCTACCCGTACTCTTTTCTTTAGAAACGACAAGAAGTAATCACAATGCACCAAATACATACTACTGCTTCAAAAAAGCAAAATGGTCTGGATTCCGGAGTTTTATTGATGAAAGAGTGACTTTAGCACCAAGAACGATAGAATCGCTCAATACTCCCTCAGTATGTAAGGAGCAAATTGTAGAATTCACAAACACTATCTGGCAAGCTATCGAGTCTAGCGTTCCAAAGCGATCAAAAGCTTCCTATAATTTAATAGAATTTGATGAAGAAACATACAAGCTAATAAGGAAGCGTAATTCTTTGCGGCGTAAATGGCAAAAAACCCGCATTAGGTCTCTCAAAATTGGAGCTAATATCCTCACTCTAGCAATTAAGAATAAAATTAAGGAGCTCCGGAATCTCCGATGGAACAACATGCTATCAAATCTAGGCTACAACTCGCGGAAAGTCTGGTATTTAAATAGAATTTTTAAGCGAAAGTATCATGCGTTACCGTATTCGATTACAAATAACAACGAAGAGCATATTTACTCTAATCAAGGAAAAGCAGATATACTTGCAGATAAGTTTAAGCAGTTCCATAATATCTCCAATAGGTTCTGCAACAACTTAGCAGAAATGATGGTGGCCAGAGCTTTAGAACATCAGCCTAAACAAACATCTTTACCTCCTGGTGCATTAATAAAAACCAGGGAGTTAATAAGCTTACTTAAAAAAGTTAAAAACGGTAAAGCACCTGGTATCGATGGCCTACCGAATATAGTACTTAAAAATTTACCCAAAAAAGGAATAGTATTCCTATGCCACCTATTCAACGCATGCCTTAGGCTTTCTCTCTTTCCATCCATCTGGAAACAAGCTCTAGTCATACCTATCCCGAAGCCTGGAAAAGATCCGCACTCTCCTGACAACTACAGGCCCATTAGCTTACTACCAGGATTAGGTAAGCTCTTTGAAAGAATAGTCCTGAAAAGATTAAATAATTTAATGGCTAACAATAATATCTTACCGGATTTCCAATTCGGCTTCAGAAACAGACATTCGACTGAGCATCAGCTCCCCCGTGTTACGAAGGACGTCAAAGCAGTGATGTACGATAAATTGTCTGTAGGTTTGGTGACACTGGACATAGAAAAAGCCTTTGATACTGTCTGGCATGATGCTCTGGTCTACAAACTTCAGAAATACAATACACCCCCATACTTTTTGAACCTTTTACAATCATTTTTAACTGATAGGAAGTTCCAGGTCAAAGTCGGGGAAAGCATTTCCTCACTAAAAAGTATATCTGCCGGTGTTCCGCAAGGCTCCTGCCTAAGCCCATCTCTATATAACATCTATACGTCTGACTTCCCTTCTTTACCAAACTGCCAAGTTGCAGCTTTCGCAGACGACATTTGCATATACAGCATAGGCGCAGATCCAACTTCCATTATTTCTAGCCTTGAAACGGCGTTAGAACTTACCTATCAATACTACCATAGATGGAAAATTAAAATAAATGTTGCAAAAACGAAGTCAATATACTTCACCAGGAAGCGTAAGCCTGCTCACTTACCCAAGCGACCAATAAATTTCTTAGGGCAAACTATTCCTTGGAGCGAGGATCTTAAATATCTTGGACTTATATTCGATACAAAACTAACTTTCAGAAAACATATTGAGCATATTAGCTCCAAAGCGTTTAAGGCCGTGCTTTCGCTTTATCCCCTTCTTAATCGTAATTCACGTCTCAACACCAGAAACAAAGTCCTCATCGTCAAAATGGCAATCCAACCGATCATCCTATACGGCTCGCCTACCTGGATCCAATGTGCTAAATATCTAGTAACAAAGCTTCAGATCACCCAAAATAGATACCTGAAAATGGTCCTTAACAAACCATTTTACTTCTCTTCTGAAAAGCTACACAGACTGGCTGGCGTTAGTCCAATTCGTAAGCTCGCTGCATTGCGCCGTGACAAATTAATCGCGAAAGCAAATGACTCGCCCAATCCGCTAATACATGCCCTGGCGAATTGAAAATCAGCAGTTGCTACCACCTATCTTTTGGCCGTAACCTAGCCTCATAGATTTTAGCTAGTTATAAGTAGAAAGTTAAGTTATGTTAAGCTAATATAAGTTCAGTAGAGGTTTTTGCCTAAATTTTCCTCAAGCTAATTGTAATAATCTCATAGAAATACGATAATATGCATAGTTTTAAGTAATGTTCAAACGATGGTGAGATGACTTTGTCAGAACACCTACTATATTATAAGGCCTCTGTACCGCATACATTCCAATAAAGAAAAATTATATATATATCCTCTTCCGAATTCATTCTTTGCTTACCGATGAACTTAGTAAAGGATCCTTCTTACATCCTTAGATGTAAACGTTACACATAGGATTTATAAAGTTCCCCGAAGAAATAATAAAGACTGAGTGATTGCAAATTATAGAGTTGACTCGTTACTTTCCAGTTAATATTCTACATTATAACATATGCCCAGAAACCTAAAATTCGTAATTTCCATACTAAAGACTGGCGAGATCCGCAACCTAAAAAGAGATACTTTTCCTTCTATAACTGATCACACCTTTACAGATGAAGATGGAAATGCATAGCCGAGTTTTCATTGAACTGTAGAGAATAATTATGTTGAAACTTTCATGAAAATTAGGTGCTACAGTTATCTGAAAACGAAGGCGATGGGTATCGAATAAACGTGAAAGAGCGATACGGCTAAGAAGGATCTTTTTAAGTAAATTTCTTGAAATTGACTGCGGAGTGAACTTTATGTTTACATATATAAATACATATGTCTATACACACATACATACATGCACACACACACACACATATATATATATATATATACATGTATATATATATATATATATATATATATATATATATATATATATATATATATATAGATGTATGAACATATATTGTATGTATGTAATATATATGTATAGATGCATATACATATATATATATATATATATATATATATATATATATATATATATATATATATATATATATATATATATATATATATATATATATATATATATATATATATATATACTGTTACATGTACAAATAATTCTGCGAGCTACTGTCGAACGAATTTACTCGAAACCAAGAGAACCCAACAAGCATGAACAACATCTGAAAGTGAGTCACTGCTCCATTCATTTGCAGTCGCTCGAATGTTTCCGCGAACTCGCCAATGTACGAGAACTGGGTTGAATGACTACAGACCCTATATAAAGGCGAGCTGAATGAATGGGGGGATCATCATTCATTCGACCGCGATAAGAACTGCGATAGTGTGTTTCGTAATAGTGAAGTGATTTAGAAGACAATTGCGATGAGAAATTTATGGACAAGTGTTAGATTTTTTAATAGTGAAAATTAATATTAGTGAAAGTGTTAAACTGATTATTGTGCATTTTTGGTAATTAAATAAACTCTTTTAACTTAAATTAAAAGACATTGCGTTTTCACTTTCCCGGAACGTTAAAATTATTGGCCGCGAACCAAAACACGCGACAACGGTGTCGAGAAGTGAGATTAAAATTTTGAAAGTGAAAATTTGAACATTTTTATAGTGCACAATAGTAAAATTTAAAGAAACATTGAAAATGCCACGAAGCCTAAACTTAAAAATTAATGAATTGACCATGTCGGAGCTTAAGGAAGAGTTGGAACAGCGAAACCTGGCTACGCAAGTACAAAGGCCACACTGATTGCACGCTTGCGTGACGCAATTGAATCGGAAGGCGCGTATCTGGATTCGGGTGAGCCCTCAGATGCAGAAAAAGGCGCAGAAGGTGGTGAAGCAGAAACATCAAAACCAAAGGAACCAGAAAATGCGCTGATGCAAATGTTGATGCTGATGCAGTAAGAGCTGCGACAACAGTCATCTAATTTAACTGCGAAGCTAGATGAACAATCAGCGAAACTTAATGAACAATCAGCGAAGCTGGATCAACAAGCGATCAAAATCAAGGCAGATTTTCAAAAGCAGTCCACCGAAATAAAAGCGGAGCTCGGTAATCTTAACAAACAAATTAAAGGCGTCGAGGAAAAGGTTGACCAGGTCGAGGAAAAGGTTTACCAGGTCGAGGAAAAGGTCAGCCAGGTCGAGGGAAAGGTCAGCCAGGTCGAAGAGAGAATGAACCACGAGATGGAAAAAGTGAAAAAAGAATTGGAAGCTGCGAAGGCAGTAGCAACCACTTCACCAGCCCCGCTTATAACCGCAGCGCAAAGCACATCCAGAAATGTGCAAGCACCAATATTCGATGGGCAAACGGTCTGGAGTATTTACAAGACCCAGTTTAAAGCTGCCGCAAGGGCAAATCACTGGAATGAACAGGACCAAGCAACTGCGCTGATTCTTGCTCTAAGAGGCCCAGCTGCCGAGCTTTTGCAGACGATCACCGATGAATTGCACTCAAACCCGAATGCTATAATGAATGCGCTCGACATGCGTTATGGAGACGATCATCTAAAGCAGATTTATCGGTCACAGCTAAGGCATCGGATGCAGAAGTCTGGTGAAACCCTACAGCAGCTAGCCCAAGACATTGAGCGACTGGCACTTTTGGCTTACCCAGCCTACGACCCAGAACATCGAGATGATGCAGCGACAGAAGCATTCATCAGCGCACGAAAGGACCCGGAATCGCAACAAGCCGTGCGTTTAGCTCATTGGCTTACAGTCTGAACTTTGAGGCAGCGAAAAATGTGACTCGTACCACTGCCCGGGTTCGTGAGGTAGTGACAGACGAGTGCAGGTGTGAGCGCGTCGAAATTGAGCGTCACCCGCATGTAAATGGTGCGCCTAGATGCTGAAATTGCGGAGAGAGGGAGCACCTACAAAGAAACTGCAAGAAGCGAAGAAAACCGAGCTATTGTCCAGGGTGTGCAGCTAGAACGAGATCCAGACCGAGTCAGGAGCCCAGCATGGAAGCCCTTCAAACAGAGCGGTCGGGAAACATGTAAGAGCCAACTTCGTGGGGCAGAGGTTGGCTAGGAGGATCGACGTCCCCAGCACCACCATCACCGTGTCAAGACTACATCGTGGAGAAGCGGACTTACGCCGTCCGGGTCAAGTTAACGGAGAAAACTGCACCATAACAATCGACACTGGTGCAACCCGATCGATTATCCGACAAGACCTTAGACAGCAACAACTTCACAAGGGCAGAATTTTCTCACTACGGACAGCTACGGGAGAAACTGCACCTGTTCATGGAGAGGTCAACCTCCAGATACAGTTGGGAGACCTTGTGTTCCGACACAATTTTCTGGTTGCGAATATTACGGATGACTGCATTCTCGGAATGGATTTTCTGCGACCACATGGAATCACGTTGGATTTGGGCAAACGTGTATTGAAATGGCAGAATGTCGAAGTACTGATGGAGGATCCCAGCGTCCAAATTCCCAAGATGAATGTAGTGGTATGTACTGACACTGATGTACCGAATTCTTCCGAAAGCATTGTATGGGCCAAGCTTGATGGTGATTCTGGAGACCACCGATCTTATCTGATAGAGCCAACGAAGACGTCCGCATTGCGCAATTTGATTATAGGACGAAGCCTTGTAAGATCTTTAAGGAACGGATATGTACCGGTTAGAGTCCTTAACACCGCAGATTCAACCACTAGCATCAAAGCGGGAGAAGTCATCGGCAGCTGCCAGCCTGTTTCCACCATCACCTCTTTGGAAGCTACTCACGACCATCATTGCAAAAGGAGACAAGGCACAGACAAAGCCCGGGAATCAACGTCTGCAATATTGAAGCAGGTCAAATTGCCAGTGCAGCTATTCAAACGAGACTCTGATCTGGTTACCAAGTACACCGACATCTTCTCAACAAGCCCGGATGACCAAGGCCGAACGAGTCTGGTAACTCACGTCATAGATACACAGGGAGCCAAGCCGATTCGACAAGCACCCAGACGCCTCCCTATAGCCAAACAAGGAGAAGTGAGCACGCTGATCTCGGCCATGGAAAAACAAGGCGTTATTGAACCTTCTGTCAGTCCATGGGCCTCGCCTGTAGTTCCAGTAAAGAAAAAGGATGGTAGCACTCGCTTTTGTGTCGACTATAGGCAGCTTAACGACGTCACTAAGAAAGATAGTTACCCGCTCCCACGCATCGATGACATCATGGACACTTTAGCCGACGCAAAATGGTTTTCTACACTCGATCTCAAGAGTGGCTACTGGCAGGTTGAAATCGACAAGAAGGACCGAGAGAAGACCGCATTTTCAGTTGGGACCGGATTGTGGCAGTTTGTGGTGATGCCATTTGGGCTTTGCAATGCTCCAGCTACTTTCGAACGCTTGATGGAATACGTGCTACGTGGCTTAACCTGGAAAACCTGCTTGGTGTACCTAGATGACATCATCGTCATCGGGAGAACGTTCGAAGAGCATGTGCGGAACTTAGAAGAGGTTTTCTCCAGACTGCGACTGGCAAATTTGAAACTTAGTCCCGACAAGGTTACCCTTTTCGCAGCTGAAGTAAAATACCTGGGACACGTCGTATCAGCAGAAGGGATCAAAATAGACCCTGAGAAGATTGAAGCCGTGAAAAGCTGGCCAACACCAAACAACAAGCGCCAACTACGAAGTTTCCTGGGTCTGGCAACCTACTATCGAAGATTCGTCAAAGACTTTGCCAAAATAGCTAAGTGTCTCCATCAGCTAACCGAGAAAAATCGTCCGTATGTCTGGAACGAACAATGCCAGACAGCCTTTGAGACCCTGAAGGAAAAGCTGTGTGAATCACCCGTGCTGGCGTATCCGAAACCCGGAAAAATGTTTGTAGTTGACACTGATGCAAGCAACGGCGGTATTGGAGCTGTACTCTCTCAGCAGATCAATGGCGAAGAAAGAGTCCTCTCGTATTACAGTCGAGTTCTTTCAAAAAGTGAGAGGAACTACTGTGTGACCAGGAAGGAGCTATTGGCTATAATAGAGGCCACCAAGCAGTTCCACAAATACCCACATGGACAGAAATTTGTTCTTCGAACGGACCATGCATCGCTGAGATGGCTACATAGCTTCAAAAACCCCGAGGGACAAGTTGCGAGATGGATCGAAAGATTGCAGTCATACGACTACGAAATTGTTCATCGAAAGGGCGGAGTTCATGGAAATGCTGACGCCCTATCTCGTCGCCCATGTCCAGCTGACTGCAAGCATTGCCGACGGATTGAGGAAAAGGAACCGCACGTTGATCTGCGACTGATAACGGCCGAATTCGATGAAGGTTGGTCATCGGAGGAGATTCGAAACGCCCAGCTAGCCGATGAAGACATCGGACCATTGCTCGTATGGAAGGAGACGACTGGGCGACCTGAGTGGAAGGACGTTTCAACGCATGGCGCAACCCTGAAAAGCTATTGGGCACAATGGAACTCCCTTCAGGTGGAGGGTGGTGTACTCAAGCGGAAATGGGAAACGGCGGATGGCAGCTTCTATAGGATGCAAACTCTACTACCCAAAAGCCGAATCCACGATGTGGTAAAGGAAATGCATGAAGGATCCTCGGGAGGCCATCTTGGTGTTAACAAACCCTTAGCGAAATTGCGGGAAAGATTCTACTGGCTCCACGCTCGAGAAGACGTAGAGGACTGGTGTTCCAGATGCACAATTTGCGCTTCCGTCAAAGGTCCAAAACGACGACTGAGAGGACAAATGCAAACCTATAACGTGGGGGTACCGTTTGAAAGGATTGCTGTTGACATCGCTGGACCTTTTCCTGAACCTGAATGGGGAAATCGATACACGCTGGTTGTAGCCGATTATTTCAGCACGTGGCCCGAGGTCTACCCCATTCCCAACCAGGAAGCAACTACTGTAGCCGAACAGCTAGTGTTAAATTGGGTCAGTAGGTTCGGCGTGCCTTGCGAACTACATTCGGATCAAGGCCGAAACTTTGAGTCACTAGTTTTTGGCGAAATGTGCGAGCTGCTCGGAATACGGAAAACGAGGACAACACCGCTGCATCCCCAATCCGATGGAATGGTCGAACGTTTCAACGGCACGCTCAATAAACACCTTGCCAAGATGGTTGACGAGAACCAAAGGGACTGGGACCGACATACCCCACTATTTTTGATGGCGTACAGAGCTGCCGAACATGCATCGACGGGCCAAGCCCCAGCCAAAGTCATTTTTGGAAAGACTATTCGTTTGCCAGCCGATATAAAGTTCGGAACACCCCCTGAGAAACCCCAAACGATCTCGGAGTACGCAAGTGATCTAAGACAACGGTTGAACCAGATACATCGGACAGTGCGAAAACACCTCGAATCGGCTACTGACCGCATGAAGGCCAGATATGATCTAAAGGCTAATTCTACTGGCTTCCAGCAAGATGACTTAGTGTGGCTATATAACCCGCAACGGCGAAAGGGTAGGTCTCCAAAGTTGCAACATAACTGGGAGGGACCATACCGAGTCACAAAGCGAATCAACGACGTCGTATATCGCATACAGGAACACCGTAAGCCGAGAGCCAAAATGAAAATCGTGCATCTGGACCGTCTTGCCCCATATTACATCCAGGGAGAATTGACTACAACTGGCGACACATCTTTTCGGGGCGAAAAGAACTGAGGTGGGGGCAGTGTTACATGTACAAATAATTCTGCGAGCTACTGTCGCAATTGTTTTCACAACAATGAAGAACACGAATTTACTCGAAACCACGAGAACCCAACAAGCATGAACAACATCTGAAAGTGAGTCACTGCTCCATTCATTTGCAGTCGCTCGAATGTTCCCGCGAACTCGCCAATGTACGAGAACTGGGTTGAATGACTACAGACCCTATATAAAGGCGAGCTGAATGAATGGGGGGATCATCATTCATTCGACCGCGATAAGAACTGCGATAGTGTGTTTCGTAATAGTGAAGTGATTTAGAAGACAATTGCGATAAGAAATTTATGGACAAGTGTTAGATTTTTTAATAGT
>OZ017738.1:229539677-229677177 GCA_963969285.1 Odontomyia ornata | reverse complement strand
GGGTATGTCGGTCCCAGTCCCTTTGGTTCTCGTCAACCACCTTGGCAAGGTGTTTATTGAGCGTGCCGTTGAAACGTTCGACCATTCCATCGGATTGGGGATGCAGCGGTGTTGTCCTCGTTTTCCGTATTCCGAGCAGCTCGCACATTTCGCCAAAAACTAGTGACTCAATGTTTCGGCCTTGATCCGAATGTAGTTCGCAAGGCACGCCGTACCTACTGACCCAATTTAACACTAGCTGTTCGGCTACAGTAGTTGCTTCCTGGTTGGGAATGGGGTAGACCTCGGGCCACTTGCTGAAATAATTGACAACAACCAGCGTGTATCGATTTCCCCATTCAGATTCAGGAAAGGGTCCAGCGATGTCAACAGCAATCCTTTCAAACGGTACCCCCACGTTATAGGTTTGCATTTGTCCTCTCAGTCGTCGTTTTGGACCTTTGACGGAAGCGCAAATTGTGCATTTGCGACACCAGTCCACTACGTCTTCTCGAGCGTGGAGCCAGTAGAATCTTTCCCGCAATTTCGCTAAGGTTTTGTTAACACCAAGATGGCCTCCCGAGGATCCTTCATGCATTTCCTTTACCACATCGTGGATTCGGCTTTTGGGTAGTAGAGTTTGCATCCTATAGAAGCTGCCATCCGCCGTTTCCCATTTCCGCTTGAGTACACCACCCTCCACCTGAAGGGAGTTCCATTGTGCCCAATAGCTTTTCAGGGTTGCGCCATGCGTTGAAACGTCCTTCCACTCAGGTCGCCCAGTCGTCTCCTTCCATACGAGCAATGGTCCGATGTCTTCATCGGCTAGCTGGGCGTTTCGAATCTCCTCCGATGACCAACCTTCATCGAATTCGGCCGTTATCAGTCGCAGATCAACGTGCGGTTCCTTTTCCTCAATCCGTCGGCAATGCTTGCAGTCAGCTGGACATGGGCGACGAGATAGGGCGTCAGCATTTCCATGAACTCCGCCCTTTCGATGAACAATTTCGTAGTCGTATGACTGCAATCTTTCGATCCATCTCGCAACTTGTCCCTCGGGGTTTTTGAAGCTATGTAGCCATCTCAGCGATGCATGGTCCGTTCGAAGAACAAATTTCTGGCCATGTAGGTATTTGTGGAACTGCTTGGTGGCCTCTATTATAGCCAATAGCTCCTTCCTGGTCACACAGTAGTTCCTCTCACTTTTTGAAAGAACTCGACTGTAATACGAGAGGACTCTTTCTTCGCCATTGATCTGCTGAGAGAGTACAGCTCCAATACCGCCGTTGCTTGCATCAGTGTCAACTACAAACATTTTTCCGGGTTTCGGATACGCCAGCACGGGTGATTCACACAGCTTTTCCTTCAGGGTCTCAAAGGCTGTCTGGCATTGTTCGTTCCAGACATACGGACGATTTTTCTCGGTTAGCTGATGGAGACACTTAGCTATTTTGGCAAAGTCTTTGACGAATCTTCGATAGTAGGTTGCCAGACCCAGGAAACTTCGTAGTTGGCGCTTGTTGTTTGGTGTTGGCCAGCTTTTCACGGCTTCAATCTTCTCAGGGTCTGTTTTGATCCCTTCTGCTGATACGACGTGTCCCAGGTATTTTACTTCAGCTGCGAAAAGGGTAACCTTGTCGGGACTAAGTTTCAAATTTGCCAGTCGCAGTCTGGAGAAAACCTCTTCTAAGTTCCGCACATGCCCTTCGAACGTTCTCCCGATGACGATGATGTCATCTAGGTACACCAAGCAGGTTTTCCAGGTTAAGCCACGTAGCACGTATTCCATCAAGCGTTCGAAAGTAGCTAGAGCATTGCAAAGCCCAAATGGCATCACCACAAACTGCCACAATCCGGTCCCAACTGAAAATGCGGTCTTCTCTCGGTCCTTCTTGTCGATTTCAACCTGCCAGTAGCCACTCTTGAGATCGAGTGTAGAAAACCATTTTGCGTCGGCTAAAGTGTCCATGATGTCATCGATGCGTGGGAGCGGGTAACTATCTTTCTTAGTGACGTCGTTAAGCTGCCTATAGTCGACACAAAAGCGAGTGCTACCATCCTTTTTCTTTACTGGAACTACAGGCGAGGCCCATGGACTGACAGAAGGTTCAATAACGCCTTGTTTTTCCATGGCCGAGATCAGCGTGCTCACTTCTCCTTGTTTGGCTATAGGGAGGCGTCTGGGTGCTTGTCGAATCGGCTTGGCTCCCTGTGTATCTATGACGTGAGTTACCAGACTCGTTCGGCCTTGGTCATCCGGGCTTGTTGAGAAGATGTCGCTGTACTTGGTAACCAGATCAGAGGCTCGTTTGAATAGCTGCACTGGCAATTTGACCTGCTTCAATATTGCAGACGTTGATTCCCGGGCTTTGTCTGTGCCTTGTCTCCTTTTGCAATGATGGTCGTGAGTAGCTTCCAAAGAGGTGATGGTGGAAACAGGCTGGCAGCTGCCGATGACTTCTCCCGCTTTGATGCTCGTGGTTGAATCTGCGGTGTTAAGGACTCTAACCGGTACATATCCGTTCCTTAAAGATCTTACAAGGCTTCGTCCTATAATCAAACTGCGCAATGCGGACGTCTTCGTTGGCTCTATCAGATAAGATCGGTGGTCTCCAGAATCACCATCAAGCTTGGCCCATACAATGCTTTCGGAAGAATTCGGTACATCAGTGTCAGTACATACCACTACATTCATCTTGGGAATTTGGACGCTGGGATCCTCCATCAGTACTTCGACATTCTGCCATTTCAATACACGTTTGCCCAAATCCAACGTGATTCCATGTGGTCGCAGAAAATCCATTCCGAGAATGCAGTCATCCGTAATATTCGCAACCAGAAAATTGTGTCGGAACACAAGGTCTCCCAACTGTATCTGGAGGTTGACCTCTCCATGAACAGGTGCAGTTTCTCCCGTAGCTGTCCGTAGTGAGAAAATTCTGCCCTTGTGAAGTTGTTGCTGTCTAACTAGGTCTTGTCGGATAATCGATCGGGTTGCACCAGTGTCGATTGTTATGGTGCAGTTTTCTCCGTTAACTTGACCCGGAAGGCATAAGTCCGCTTCTCCACGATGTAGTCTTGACACGGTGATGGTGGTGCTGGGGACGTCGATCCTCCTAGCCAACCTCTGCCCCACGAAGTTGGCTCTTACATGTTTCCCGACCCCTCTGTTTGAAGGGCTTCCATGCTGGGCTCCTGACTCGGTCTGGATCTCCTCCTAGCTGCACACCCTGGACAATAGCTCGGTTTTCTCCGCTTCTTGCAGTTTCTTTGTAGGTGCCCCTTCTCTCCGCAATTCCAGCATCTAGGCGCACCATTTACATGCGGGTGACGCTCAATTTCGACGCGCTCACACCTGCACTCGTCTGTCACTACCTCACGAACCCGGGCAGTGGTACGAGTCACATTTTTCGCTGCCTCAAAGTTCAGACTGTAAGCCAATGCGTCCTTAACCGTTTGCTTTTGAGCTAAACGCACGGCTTGTTGCGATTCCGGGTCCTTTCGTGCGCTGATGAATGCTTCTGTCGCTGCATCATCTCGATGTTCTGGGTCGTAGGCTGGGTAAGCCAAAAGTGCCAGTCGCTCAATGTCTTGGGCTAGCTGCTGTAGGGTTTCACCAGACTTCTGCATCCGATGCCTTAGCTGTGACCGATAAATCTGCTTTAGATGATCGTCTCCATAACGCATGTCGAGCGCATTCATTATAGCATTCGGGTTTGAGTGCAATTCATCGGTGATCGTCTGCAAAAGCTCGGCAGCTGGGCCTCTTAGAGCAAGAATCAGCGCAGTTGCTTGGTCCTGTTCATTCCAGTGATTTGCCCTTGCGGCAGCTTTAAACTGGGTCTTGTAAATACTCCAGACCGTTTGCCCATCGAATATTGGTGCTTGCACATTTCTGGATGTGCTTTGCGCTGCGGTTATAAGCGGGGCTGGTGAAGTGGTTGCTACTGCCTTCGCAGCTTCCAATTCTTTTTTCACTTTTTCCATCTCGTGGTTCATTCTCTCTTCGACCTGGCTGACCTTTCCCTCGACCTGGCTGACCTTTTCCTCGACCTGGTAAACCTTTTCCTCGACCTGGTCAACCTTTTCCTCGACGCCTTTAATTTGTTTGTTAAGATTACCGAGTTCCGCTTTTATTTCGGTGGACTGCTTTTGAAAATCTGCCTTGATTTTGATCGCTTGTTGATCCAGCTTCGCTGATTGTTCATTAAGTTTCGCTGATTGTTCATCTAGCTTCGCAGTTAAATTAGATGACTGCTGTCGCAGCTCTTACTGCATCAGCATCAACATTTGCATCAGCGCATTTTCTGGTTCCTTTGGTTTTGATGTTTCTGCTTCACCACCTTCTGCGCCTTTTTCTGCATCTGAGGGCTCACCCGAATCCAGATACGCGCCTTCCGATTCAATTGCGTCACGCAAGCGTGCAATCAGTGTGGCCTTTGTACTTGCGTAGCCAGGTTTCGCTGTTCCAACTCTTCCTTAAGCTCCGACATGGTCAATTCATTAATTTTTAAGTTTAGGCTTCGTGGCATTTTCAATGTTTCTTTAAATTTTACTATTGTAAACTATAAAAATGTTCAAATTTTCACTTTCAAAATTTTAATCTCACTTCTCGACACCGCTGTCGCGTGTTTTGGTTCGCGGCCAATAATTTTAACGTTCCGGGAAAGTGAAAACGCAATGTCTTTTAATTTAAGTTAAAAGAGTTTATTTAATTACCAAAAATGCACAATAATCAGTTTAACACTTTCACTAATATTAATTTTCACTATTAAAAAATCTAACACTTGTCCATAAATTTCTTATCGCAATTGTCTTCTAAATCACTTCACTATTACGAAACACACTATCGCAGTTCTTATCGCGGTCGAATGAATGATGATCCCCCCATTCATTCAGCTCGCCTTTATATAGGGTCTGTAGTCATTCAACCCAGTTCTCGTACATTGGCGAGTTCGCGGGAACATTCGAGCGACTGCAAATGAATGGAGCAGTGACTCACTTTCAGATGTTGTTCATGCTTGTTGGGTTCTCTTGGTTTCGAGTAAATTCGTTCGACAGTAGCTCGCAGAATTATTTGTACATGTAACAGTATATATATATATATATATATATATATATATATATATATATATATATATATATATATATATATATATATCTATATATATATATATATATATATATATATATATATATATACATATATATATATATATATATATATATATATATATATATATATATATATATATGTATATGCATCTATACATATATATTACATACATACAATATATGTTCATACATCTATATTATATATATATATATATATATATATATATATATATATATATATATATATATATATATATATATACATGTATATATATATATATATATATATATATATATATATATATATATATATATATATACATGTATATATATATATATATATATATATATATATATATATATATATATATATATATATATATATATATATATATATATATATATGTGTGTGTGTGTATGTATGTATGTGTGTATAGACATATGTAGTTCACTCCGCAATCAATTTCAAGAAATTTACTTAAAAAGATCCTTCTTAGCGTATCACTCTTTCACGTTTATTCGATACTCATCGCCTTCGTTTTCAGATAACTGTAGCACCTAATTTTCATGAAAGTTTCAACATAATTATTCTCTACAGTTCAATGAAAACTCGGCTATGCATTTCCAGCTTCATCTGTAAAGGTGTGATCAGTTATAGAAGGAAAAGTATCTCTTTTTAGGTTGCGGATCTCGCCGGTCTTTAGTATGGAAATTACGAATTTTAGGTTTCTGGGCATATGTTATAATGTAGAATATTAACTGGAAAGTAACGAGTCAACTCTATAATTTTCAATCACTCAGTCTTTATTATTTCTTCGGGGAATTTTATAAATCCTATGTGTAACGTTTACATCTAAGGATGTAAGAAGGATCCTTTACTAAGTTCATCGGTAAGCAAAGAATGAATTCGGAAGAGGAAAGCATTCTGAAATGTTCCCTCTAACTATTGTTGAATTGTATTTATGCCACATTTAGAAGTAATTTATTGGTTATTTCCGGTAGGAACTATTGACTAAAATATACCGTTTATGCAGAAAATTAAGGATACTGATCATTTTCATCCTCCGTCACTAGAGGACTCGGTATCTCCATCAAATCCTTGAGGAGTGCTAACTAATTGGCACTTTTCGTGCGGAAGATTATTTAAATTAAATTTCTCTACATCAATGTATCATATTGAACTGTTAATATCTACAGAGTCCTTGGAAGGATTACAATTCTGTTCCGATACATTTTAGATCAATATGTTGTCCTTCATTTCATACAATCAAAATCCTTACACCCGTCGATCAGTTATGCTGAAAAACCCGGGTGAAAATTGGAAATTTTTTAATTTTAACGGTAAAAGTCCTTTACCGTTACTTGAGTTTCTTATCCTTTAAACGGGACCCAACTGGAAGAAAGACGCATCATTTGCCAAAAACAGGACTTTTCTATCCTTCTCCGTTTAAAAGTTATGCGTGAACATACAAAAAAAATATACGCGATGAATTGATAAACTTCTTTATTTTGGAAGTCAGTTAAAAATGCTTGAGAACTTACACAATATGAATTTATGTTTGCTATTAAATTTAATGCAAGGCAATGTAATTATAACAAGCTAATAGGAATTTGGAACAAAAGCTACTGAACTTGAGATTGTTTTATCATGAGAAAGTTATTGAGCTTAAGATTGTTGAAGTAATCGCTTCTAGATTTATTAACATCCTCCCCCCGTTGAACTGCAGTTTAAGACTCGTTGAGCGTGCTTGATTCCAATTTGAATGGGCCTCTTGGTTTCGGAGTAGGTTGTCGTTGACGATGTTTGAAAGACTTGTAGGTGATCAGGATTACGAGTGATATAGCGAGTACTAGACCAAAGTTGCCGACTAGATAATGGTGGATATGATGTGCGCTGAGCCCGATGCTGTCTTCTGCAACCTTTTGATCGCTGATCCTTTTTTTGAGTTCGTCGACATCCTTTAACGGTAGATTTGTTTGTGGTATGTTATCGTTAAGCTTTTTGGCAGTGGAGATCTCTGGCTTGAAGAAGTCCATGGAGACCGCGTTCAATCGCTGGATTACTCTCTCATATATGCTGTGAGCCTGGATCGTTAGATAGGGCTGCTTCACAATGCAGCCTTCTCCAATAATCATAATTCCCGCTGCTTGAAGTGATAGTTGTGAAGACACGCCATTGCATACACTGTTGATGATAGTTGTTTTGTCTACTGAGAAGAGGTATTGGTTTGTTGCAACAATTGAAACCAGTAGGATTGTTTTTGTATTGATTGCACTTCGCAATTACCATTTTCTGTTTCATGGTTGAATAAACTTATTTCACATTTGTTAGGACCGAAACCAGCCTTGTAGATTGGGTGCTGCCGATTGCAGAAAATGTGGGTTTTGACGTGTTTGCAAGCGTTTCGCTCTGTGTTGTCCACCGGGTAATACTGATCCATACGGAGGCTGACTATGACGTATGGGGTAGTCGTTTTGATTGCCCACATCTCGTCCTTAACGAGAGTGGGAATAGATGTAATCTTGAATAATTCAAACTCTTCATTAGCATCTAGCGGAACCTTAATTTGAACTATGTTGTACCTTGATCCTGGCTTAACGCTCACTGTCATTAGCCTGTATATTTGTACCAGATCATCTTTTGGTAGCGCGAGTGTTAATGCCTTCGGCAAATGGCTCTTTATCATGCGAAGTTCTTGAAGGAGTTGCTGTGGTGCCAAAATTCCGGAATTTATTTTTCCATGGTGAGCGTCAACAATTGTGTCAATAAAAGCTATGTGCGTCTGTTGTAAGTCATTGACAGCCATGAAGAGTTGAATAGCATGTGCCATATATGTCGAAAATTTATATTGTTGGATAATTTCTTGGTCGATCTGGTTCATTTCTTCAGCCGTTTATTCGCAATTATTGTTAGCTGGCTGAAGTGCTCATTTATGCGGTTGTAGTAACTTCGCATTATATTCACTGTTGAATCTAGTATTGATGTTTGGTTTTTCAGCATCTGTAGAAGACGATTCTGATTTGAGGTCGAATCATCAATTACTTCTCCCATCTTTTTTGCGTAATTTAAATCCAACACTCCGAAGAGGCTATTCGCAATGTTTCCCATGATGTCAATGGCACCCCTTTTGGCTCTTTGATGCGTTGTCTTGTGAAGCATTAGATGGTCATCTTCTTTGATTTATTTTGAGCTGAAACTGGATTCAATGTACAGTGTCTGAACATACTCTGTTTTCCACTGCTGCGTTTTTCAAAGTAGTCTGCTGCGTTTTTCAAAGTATTGTATTCTTTCCAATAGCTTGTCATGTTGTAGAATACGACTAATTGCCATTCGCTGGAAACAATGCTGACTCTTCCAAGATTTTCAAAGTATACTGTTGGTCGGGTCTCGTTAAAGGGCTTTAATTCTATCACTGAAGCTCTTGCTGAAGGGAAAACTAGACATGCCAATAGAACCGTTGTTAGGACTGATCCAACAGTTCGTCTTCGTTTCTTCGGCGGCATATTTTTGCTATTATTGCGTTGATTTCGGGTTGATTCTGATATTGACTCAACAGGTTGGTTTTAAGCTGGTGTCTCTACACTATCGGTACTCGAATTAGTTGTATCATCGATTTCAACTGGTAAAAGTGCAATTTTGTGGATGGAGCGTTTTATTATTTTGTTTGCTGTTTTTATATCAACAACTCTTACGCGGTTGTCAGAGCCCTTATGAACTGCAATGATTCTGCCCAGAGGTCAATGTAGAGGAGGCATGTTGTCTTCATGTATCATTACAATTACTCCAGGCTTGATGTCTGGTTGCTCTTCTTTCCATTTTTGGCGCTTTTGCAGTAAGTGAAGGTACTCAAGAGACCATTTTTTCCAGAAGCCATTTTTAAGTTTCTGCACCTCTTCCCACCTTTTGCCTACTCTTACCTTCAGAGGTGCTGCCGAGGGGTCAACATTGTTGATAAGTGGTTCTCCGATGAGAAAATGTCCCGGCGTTAGAGGGGTAAGATCATTTGGATTATCTCACAATGGCGTCAAAGGACGTGAGTTCAGAATGGCTGCGATTTGTATTACCAATGTTTCCAGTTCTTCATAGGTTAGGCTGGCTGCCTTGAGTGCGTCGCGCATAAGCCTTTTTGTCGACTTTACAGCGGCTTCCTACAGCCCTCCAAAATGTGGAGCTCGAGGTGGAATAAAATGGAACGTAATTCCCTTGCTGGCACATGTTTTAGCTATTTCTTCTTGAGCACTGTCGTTGTAAATGGATTTGTAAACTTCGTTCAAATGGTTGTTGGCTCCTACGAAGTTTGTGGCCTTGTCAGAATAAATGTCCTTACAGTGACCACGACGGCTGATAAATCTTTTCAATGTGCCAAGGAATGCAGTTGTGGTGAGGTGTGTTACTACTTCGAGATGTATCGCCTTTGTAGCAAAACAGCAAAATATTGCGATATATGATTTTAAGGCTTTTTACCTCGTATTGGAAAGTGTGTCCAGAAAGGACCGCAAAAGTCAACACCCGCTGTTACGAAGGGCCTCACAGGCTGGATTCATGTGGCAGGAAGATTACCCATCATTTGATTTAATAGCCTTGGAGCTGCTTTTGCACACTGGATGCAATGATGGACCACTTATCGGGCTATAATTTTTCCCTTGATTGGGCAAAATTTCTACTTTGCGATTGATAATAAAGTTTGTTGTGGTGCATTAAAGTGTCTGCGATGCAAATCTTCCAGAAGCATTTTAGTAAACGGATGCATGTACGGTAGCAGCATTGGATGTTTAGCATCGAGAAATTCCTGCTTCTTAGAGGCTACCGCCAACTCTGATTATTCCACGTCCATCAATAAACGGAGTCAATCCATGTAATGAGCTGTCTTTTGGGAGTTCTTCCGTTTTTTTAGCTGCTGAATATCTTTGGAAAGTTCATCTCGTTGCATAGATTTTACTATGAGGCATAATGTATACCAACCTTTAGGTTCTTGAGAGCTAAATAGCACTCTTCCGTTGTATCGTGCAATGACTCGACTTTATTGACTGCTGACCAAGAAGCTTGTTCAGGGTAGCAGTGACTATGAGTCTGGTATTGTTGTACCTGTTGACAATAATTTCCCAAGCCGTTTCATAATGGTCGAATGTGACTGACAAATGCCGTAGAAGATTTCGCTTCACCACTCAAATTGCTTGTAAGATAATACATTTTTTCAGTATTACTTAAAATCTGTATGTGTATCAACTGCACGTACAAGTCGTGAAACTGCGTCCAGAGCAAAAAGTCACCGTTAAAGATCGGAAGTGTTATTTTCGGAAGCCTCACTCGACTATTCCCACGACTGTAGTGCACTTCTTGTGGTTGTGGCTTTGGTTAAAGCAAATCCAGTTGCTGTTGCAAGTCAATTATTGTTCTTTGGAGGCCTTGTTGCAGCTCATGGCATCTCTCAAAGTCTTCCGAAAAATCGTCTGATGTTTCTTCTAGCAGCAAACTTAGAATGTCTTTTAACTCAATATCATGTGATAACAGCCTATCAATCTTAAGTTAGAAATAACGTGCACTATGTGCTTCATGTTTTTCACGCTTTATTGACTCCAAAAAGTAATTGATCGATTCACCAATATTCTTTAACTTTCGGATCAACCGATTCAATTTGTGTTGATCTATGTCGAGTGGGTTCACTGAACGCTGAGTTGGTGCAATCTCCGATGCACCGCCTTCTTGCTGGATGCTTTTCCCAACTTCCTCTAACCATGAGCGAAGACAGGACTGCAACTGATTGACTTCTTCAAAGTACCTTTCGATGAAGTACGGCTCCTTGCTCCGATCAATAGGAGCCTTGAGTAGCACGCTATGATTCATGGTGAACTCCTCCCAAAGAGCATTTAGGCTTGCTATGCGCTTGGCGCAGTAATTGCCCGTCTCTCTGAACACTAAATCGTTTTTGAAGTTGGAAGCCATCCTTTCGATGAGCTCCCCTATTCCCTGCTGCCATGCCAGAACTCTCCTGGTCTCCATTATAAATTAATCTGCTGATGGTATCTAACGACGAACCAAAAGATGTCAACAAGCACTTGGAACTTGTTGCGCTCAAATTGATTTCTCCAAAATGACGAAATTTCCACACTGACACAATCACCAATATTTTTCAAACAAGTATAAACTTGTTAAAAAATAATTTGGTTTGTTGGCCTTTAAAAACTCGCTGCAGGAACAACAATAAAATTTAATAAGCACATAAACTTGTTAGCCGGAGGACAAGTTTATCAAGCACATGAAACTTGCTAATCAAATGTCCTGTCACGGCCAAAATAATGTTTAAAAATAAGTTCCCGCAAACAAAATGATTAAATTAAAATACTTGATTCCACGATTCAAAACAAACTGAATATCTTTATTTACTTTTCTTCGTATTTTATAATAACAATATGCTTATGATTGTATCATACGGCACACGACGAGAAATGGATTATTATGCACGCAATGACGATTATGCTGGCGGTGCGATATAATACTTTCACAATATTACAGTTAATTGATCGAAGGTAAATGACAATGCAAACATGCTTGAGAACTTATACAATATGAATTTATGTGTGCTATTAAAATTAATGCAAGGCAATGTAATTATAAAATAAAAGCTAGTAAGAATTTGGAACGAAAGCTATTCAACTTGAGATGTTTTATCATGAGAAAGTTATTGAACTTGAGATTGTTGAAGTAATCGCTTCTAGGTTTATTAACAGTATGTCTAGAATGAACAGTGCCAGGCAGCCTTTGAGACCTTCAAGGAGAAGCTGTGTGAATCACCCATGTGTAATGTGACGCCACGCCCGGGAATCGAAGTGATTCCTATCCCGAAACCTGGCAATGCCCCCCCACAGTTGCCATCAAAACACTATGCCACTGGCGACCAATAAAAATGCCCATTGCCGCCATGTGGCGTTCCATTCCGCGTCAGTTGCGACGGCTCCCAGTCCACATCTGTTTTGTTGGTGGTTGTCAAAGTGACAGTCCAACGCAACAGGTGGAGGAAAAACGTGGGAAAGATAACCTCCGATATCATTGGAGTGTCTTTCTGATGTCCTTTTGAGGGCTTTTCGGGCGTGATAGCGGTGCTGCAGCTAACGGAGGGCTGGTTGCTTCTCCGTTTCGGAAGGTAGGTGCAATGATGCCACACAGAAAATAAATTACGCATCGATATTTCTGTTTAAGGGGTTAATACATGTGGCCAGATTCGAGTACTGATCAAACCGATCCGAAAACCCAGAATTGAGAGGGGACACCAACGAATTAAAGAAAGCACCAAAAATTGTCCGAGGGAATGACATGATCTACCAGCGCGGATCAACTTACGGCAGATGATAATGAAAAAAGGCCAAGCTCGAGTTAGAGTTCCTGTGACAGTTTTGAAGCATGCCTTGTCGAGGG
Source organism: Odontomyia ornata (assembly GCA_963969285.1). NCBI lineage: Eukaryota > Metazoa > Arthropoda > Insecta > Diptera > Stratiomyidae > Odontomyia > Odontomyia ornata. The sequence goes on along the minus strand of OZ017738.1, from coordinate 229,664,669 downwards.
AGGTAACCTATTTATGGATAAATATACAGTCGGATATTTGGAGGCTAGCAAGTAAGTTTCGCGATAAAATATCAGCAGTCCCCACGTCATTCATTCGACGGAATAAGTTCCGGAGCTAAATATAAGTTGCACACAATCTCGCCATTAATGTCGTACGACAGATTAAACCTAGTTTTGGGAGCTGATTCCGAAAGTTAAGGTAGATTATGCAAAAAGAACTTGACGAGCTAGATGTGCCAACAGAGGAACTCCAAGATACGGTGTTTATTACATATGTCATTGTAATTGATTGTATCGGTAGCTAATTTTATCGCCTTTTACGTTGCACCAAAATATGTCGAGTGAATGTGGCCGTTTACATTATTCTATGCTCTTCAATCGGTGGCTTAACTGTGATGTTTTGCAAAGCGTTAGGGCCTTCTATTCGGGATACCATATTAGGAAAATCGAATGACTTTGGAACATGGCTTCCTTGGATCTTAATCCTAGCGACAGATATGTGTATCGCTGTGCAAATGAACTATTTGAATAAAGCCTTGGATATTTTTAATACAAGTGTCGTTACACCAGTATAGTACGTAATGTTTACCACTCTCGTAATTGTAGCATCTGCAATTTTGTTTAAAAAAAAAATGAACTCCTAGACTGAATGAAGGCAAAGAAATAGAAATCTTCATAACTTAAACAAAAAACGGCTTTCCTCCGATCAACGAACGCTGCCAGTTTATGGTATGGTAACAGTTTATAATTATTGTAAAAATATTTTCACAATAGGGAGCGCTTTTTTTTTAAACAGTAAACCTAATCGCTAATGAACCTAACAATTGAAAGGACCTAGCAAATCAGGAGAAATGTGTTTAGTTAATGTACTCTGCGTCCTAGAAAATCTATATTAAATATCCAAAATAAGAATGTAGAAATTCAACTCAACTACTTTCAAAACCTACTTAAAAAGGAAGGAAATAAAACCCATACTGAAACTTTGTAAAGCAAATATTTAGAGTAACAATTAATGAATACCATTTAGAAAAGAATAAAAAAAATTAAATGGAAAGCAAACAACACATTGTACAAGATCTAATATTACTTTTCTAGTTGTTTAAAAGAAAAAAATGAGACATTTGATGGACAAGAGAAAATTTTAAGTTTTATGCTGGGAAATAAAAAAAAAAAATTTGATATTGATTGATTGATATACTATATCGGAAAATAAAAACAAGTAGGAATGGAAAATAAAAACAAATAGGAAAGGAAAATATAAATGAAAGAGAGATGCTAGGAAATGTTGGAGATAACTAAATTATTCATGAAGGTATTAAGATAAAAAGGACAAAAAATGTTTTTTCTCCTCATATTTGTAAATTTATTATTTTTTTTCAAAGATTATTAAAAGTCTAAAGTAAAGAAAAGGGAAAAAAAAATTAAAGACAATCGGAGGTGTTTTCAAGTAAAGCTGAACGGTGAATAAGGTTAGATGATTTGCAACCAGTATAAATTCAAGGAATTGTGGTGGGAAAATCGAATGAAAAAGAGAAAAATGCAGCAAACGTATTTTGAAGCGATCTACTACTTTATTTGGTCCTTTCTATTAGCTAGTCGAAGTCTTAAAGGCCTGAATTCAAAAGGAATTGTAAGCGAGTCGATTTATTGCAATTGAAAAATGGTTGAAAAGAAAAATTAAGAGAAATGTTGAGCATGAGTTAGAGTTAATTATAGAATTAGGAAATCTGCAGAAACATTACAAATGAATGTCAGGTCCCTCATGCAGCAACTACATTATATGTACACTATTTAAGAATAATTGTGAAAAATGTCTTATCTAGTGATGCCATTTATATTTTCCTCTCTTATTGCAAATAGTTATTTGCAAATTCACAAGTGAATTATTTATAGTTAGTATGCCTTATAATGTACATGATGTTGTGTACAAGCCTTCTGAGTTTGCAATGAAAAATCGTTTTTAAAATTGATAAATGAATTTACTTGAAAGTACAATGGAACAATACTGTAAATAAAATATTACAAAACAGGCTAGGTTTATAAGTATTCACAATTGAAATTTATTTTCATTATCACTGAAGAGATTAGAAATTGCATTTTGTATGGATGTTTTTTAACTTATTCCTTGGTAGAAATAGCATAACTTGATAGTTTTTACATCCTATTTATGAAAGGATAATACATTCTGTGAATTTTTTTTATTTAACGGTTCATATTTGGTTGAATTCACTCTTATTGCATATTTTCATTATACAGTTTGGTTATATACAATTAATTTAATTCTGTAAATCTCTTGTACCATATTTGTGATCCCGTAAGGTTATCATTTCATTTAAATATTTAAAGTTAATAATAAAGTGTTTATATTGTATTTTTACGTAAGAAAGCAGTTATATGATGGGTTTAAAAGAAAAGAAATAAACAAATCATGAATTGCTAACTACTTAACGACTTTCCTTTTCAGTGGTTCTTTTTGTTTCAGCGGGAAAGTGAGTGCAGGGTAGGTATGCCGTCGCGAGGGTAGGGTTTCGAAAAATCCGCTGAGGTCGGTTTCGCGTCGTGCGCAGTACGCGGTACCTTTGTTGTTTTGTCGCTTTATTAGAGTAGTTTTCGTCGGGTTGAGTTAGAGTAGCATACTTTTTGGTACCGCGTCGGAAATTCGGGAACGCGAAGTAAAAAGGAGATTTTGTTCTTTGACTGGTTATAGAAAGAAATACGGAGTAACGTAAAGTAGGTTTCTTCTCCGTATGGTTTTGTTTTGTAACGCGTTTATAAACGGGCGTGTATAGGTGGCTGAAAATATGTAAATGAGCGTAACCCATTCGGAGACCCGCGACCGAAATCCTCTCCGAACTAGCTGGCCGACAAGCAGCCACCGCGTGAATGGGTTACGGTGCACGGATTAGTTGACCGGTTGGTACCATCCGTTGGCACTACTCAGACTTAACGTCTAGAACCGATGAGAGGTCGGTTCCGCGGTCGGACGAAAAATGTTTAAAAATCATTACAAATGGCGCCCAACGTGGGGCACAAAACATACTAAGGGGGAAAGAAATTCGCATCTTCTGACGAGTTGGTCCTTTACGGAGGATGTAAGGTACTTTGGTACTCGAGTCCCACTATCAGGAGCAGTGGAGTTGTGTGATACACTCTAGCAGTCGCTTCACGTGAGTTGTAGCTTCCGCTCTCCTTTGTTTGATTTTGTTTTCGCGACAGAATCCTTCCGATGTGTTGTCCCAGGCTAGCCCCTGTAAGGACCTTCTATTTTCTTGATGGAACTGCCAGCCTGATGGGTTTACCTATCTGCATGGACTCTCAAGAAAATAGAAGGCTACCTTGCCTTTATGTCGCGGAAGGATTCTACTTATTTCGTATGCGTGATAGACGAGTGGTATCGTTTCAACGTTCGGTGGCGTATGCTGGAATTGCGGAGCCCAGAATGCTTCCACGCGTCGGGAAATTTTGACCGCGTACAAAATCGTTACGGTAGCTCTACCACTTGTCTCGTCGAGTCATGTAACGTAGATTAGTAACGGTTTGTAATGTATGTGGGTATGGGGTTAAATTTCGTAAATCGACCGAAAGCACCCTTTCTTTGGCAGATTACCACGCACTCTCATTTCCCGTTGGAGGAGTCGACTACTGGAAAGGAAAGTGTGTATTCCAAGAATTTTTTTTTTCTTTTTCTACTTTCTATAAATAGCTCGCCACTATCGGCCACTAATTTAGTAGTAAGTTTTGTCCACGTATATATTAGGGTTAAAGTAGGGTTATAGTAGGAATAAGTATATTTTATATTTTTTTTAATATTAGCAACCACACCCAGATTAACCCACACGAAAATGGCAACGAAGCGGACCCCCGATAAGCGGTGGACCCGATCCAAAACGGTCCAACCCGCTAACTGCGGGATCTGCTTCGAGGACGTAGTGGAGGGGGTACACAGCGTGCGATTGGATTGTGGACATCTATTCCATCGTGCCTGTGTCCAACAGCTCCTCCTCACGTCCGATCTTTGCCCGTTATGCTGGCGACCCATCGAGCAGACCGCCCTAGACGTCCCTCTCGGAACGCCCCTCCCAACGCGTGGAGCAGTGGCGAAAGGAGTTCCAGAGGCCGAACCGCCCCAACCACTGTTAGACATTCAAGGAGCCGTAAGCGGTGAAGTTCCGGCCACAAGTGTCGTGTCCGAGGTGACCCCCATGCCTTCCGCCCACTGCAATGACACCCTCGTGGCGTTGATGCGAGATATGTCGGAGAGGATTGGCAACCTGGAGGGAAAGCTCCAGAATCTCCCCATGAGCCAACCACCCAGCCGCGTGAGAACTCCGCTTGGCTGGGAGCCCAATCCCAGTGTGGCTATGCCCCACTCTCGACCATCCGAGCAATGGGCCCCACCTCCAAGGAACTCGGGAATGGATCCCAGAGCTCCCGAATATAGACCACGACACAGCACCGCACCTCCGTTGGTACCCCTAGTCCCCGAGGCAGTTCCGTACAACAGGTCAATCGAGGATGCGATCCCCTCCGGGAACGCATTGACACCTTTTCGAGACCCGACGCCTCGTATCATGGAGAGTTGGCGCCTGAACTTTACGGGTTTCAACGATATGATATCGGCGGACCGGTTCCTTTTCCGGATTAAGGCATTAGTATCCAGCACCCTGGGAGGTGATTCCTCGGCCTTCCTCCGGCATGCACATCTTTTGTTCAGCGGTGACGCTGCCGACTGGTACTGGAGTTTTAAGGAATCGACGCCACGTCCCACTTGGAACTCTTTCAGTGCAGCCTTCCGCAATCGATTTGAGGATGGCTTCACTGAGAGAGAACTAAGAGAACAATTAAAGAAACGGAAACAAGGCACTCACGAACCGTTCGACCAGTACTACACAAGTATAGTGAGATTGAGCACTCGCTTGCGAACAACCATGCCCGAGGACGAACTGGTAGAAATTATCAGAGAGAATATGCGCTGGGATCTTCAGAACAGCCTTCTGTATTTTCCCATCAACACCATACAGGGATTGCGCCTCCATGCCCGTAGGCAAGAACAATTGGATGAGCGGCGAGGTACCTTCCGTCCACAACCCCGCATAACGGGACCAAATCCCCGAAATCATCATACCGCGGAGTTGATGGCAGCGGACCACCTGCTTGCTGACCCAGTACCAGTACCAAGGAGCGGAGCACCACAGGAGCTTCAGGACCCAGCATTGATTGATCGACCCTCCCTTGAAGCAATTACAAGCCCGACGGTCTGTTGGAACTGCCGACAAACGGGGCATCAGTTCTATGCATGTCCAGCGGAGCCGACGCTTTTCTGTTACCGCTGCGGGAAGGCCGACACATACGCACCTGACTGTGCAAATTGCAAAATGCGAAAAAACTTGCCACCGAGTGCCGCGACCACCCGTCGGCACTCCTAAACCCCGGACGAACCAATCCTGACCCCATAACTAGCTATGACCAAGCTCCCGACATGACTCCAATTCTGCTGACTCGCACCGCTAAACACAGTTCTCCCGAAGTTCCACAACCGACGCCATCCTTCGCCGAGGCCAACGCGCAGGGAAATGATAGCGAGGCGAAAGTTCCTTGGCATGTCAAACCTTTCCACGTCAGGCTGCGGAATTATTTGGCCACTCGACAGCGCATCTTCCATGAGGAGTTGGCTACAACTGTCCCACCGCGAAGAAAGCGAGCCACGCGTCGGATGCGGATCTTCTGGAGAAAAGTCAGGCAGTCAAGGAAGGTGCTGAAGGACATACACTTAGACGAATTATTGAGGGATGATGTTCGGCCATATGCGTCAGTACACCTCCTGCAAAAACAAGTGTCAGGCTTAGTCGATACGGGAGCCAGCAGTGTGAATTGCATATCAGCCGATTTTGCAGGGGAGGTACTGGCAATGCACGCGGACCAAATCCGTCATTTCACCTCCTGGTTAAGCACGGCGGACGGAACTCGTCACTCTGTAGTGGGACAAATTACGACGGATGTCACCTTTAAAGAAGTAACTAAACCTCTGGACTTTTACATCATACCTCAATTAACCCAGAATCTGTATCTAGGAGTGGATTTCGTTCGAAAATTTAACTTGGCCCCGGCACTGTTTTCCGGTACGACACTGGAGTCCGTCACCACAGTTCCTGACCAATCGCAAACCACTCACTTATTACGACATACACTGGATGTAAATCAGCAACTGCGACTTGACTCGGCTATATCGGCTTTTCCATCGCATGAGAAGGAAGGTCTCGGGCGGACTGCACTGGTGTTCCACACTATAGATGTGGGGGATGCTAAACCCATAAAACAGAGACATTTTACCATATCTCCGGCGAAGGAAAAGTCGTTATATGCCGAAGTGGATCGAATGCTAGCATTAGGCGTAATCGAAGAATCACAGAGCGCGTGGGCTTCCCCAGGCACCTTAGTTGTCAAGCCGAACAAGGTCCGGCTATGCTTAGATGCCAGACGCTTGAACGCCGTCACTGTCAAGGACGCATACCCTCTACCGTTGATTGAAGGCATTTTGAGTCGGTTGCCTAAAGCCCACTTCATCACGAGCTTAGACCTCAAGGACGCCTTCTGGCAAATTCTTTTAGACCCTGGCTCGAAGGAGAAAACAGCCTTCACAGTCCCAGGTCGGCCCCTGTATCAATTCGTGACCATGCCATTCGGATTGTGCAATGCCCCCCAAACAATGACGCGACTTATGGATAAGGTGATACCACCTCATTTACGGCACCAAGTTTTCGTTTACTTGGATGATCTGCTGCTTATAACCGAGACCTTTAACGAACACATCGACCTGCTTCAGGAGGTGGCTCTGCACATCCGGAGGGCAGAAGAGTCAGTTCGTGATGACGGAGGTGAAGTATTTAGGTCACATCATTGGGCATGGCCATATCAAGACCGATCCGGACAAGACTCAAGCGATTGACGTTTTTCCATTACCCAAGACCACCAAGCAATTACGCTGATTCCTAGGCTTATGCGGATGGTACCAGCGTTTTGTACGTGACTATGCCACCATTACCACTCCTTTGACCGACATGCTGCGTAAGGGACGTAAATTCATCTGGGAAGAGCCCAGCTTGCGAGCCTTTGAAGAGCTAAAGAAGAGTCTGACTACAGCCCCCGTACTGCACAGCCCGGACTTTGACAAACCGTTCTCAATCCATTGTGACGCGAGTCAACATGGGGTGGGAGCAGTCTTAGTCCAGGTCGCACAAGACGGCGAGGAGAGACCTATAGCCTTCATGTCTCACAAGTTGAACCCAGCCCAGCGAAATTACACGGTCTCCGAGCAGGAATGTCTAGCTGCGGTGTTGGCAGTGAAACGCTTCCGAGCCTATGTGGAGGGACATACCTTTGAAATCGTTACGGATCACGCTTATCTGAAATGGCTAATGAGCCAGACTGATCTCAACGGCAGATTGGCCAGGTGGGCACTGAAATTACAGGCATTTGACTTCACAATCCGCCACCGAAAAGGAAGCCAGCATGTAGTCCCCGACACCCTATCCAGAATGTTCGCCCCTGAAGGAGCCGAGTTGGTTCAGGAGGACGACAGCCCCCAATTGATCGATCTGGACCATCCTGCCTTCAAGTCAGCCAGCTACACCCAACTGATTCACACTATCCAGAATCAACTGTCCCAGCTTCCGGAACTGCGGTTGACGGATGGATTTATTTATAAAAGGATGGGACACGCATCCGGAGACCCCATACAAGAAGAAGAACAGTGGAAGTTGTGGGTGCCCGAAGAATTAACCACTGATCTTATCAGACGGGCTCATGACCACCCATCAAGTGCGCACGGTGGATACGGTCGTACACTTAGGCGGTTGAAAACCTGTTTCTTTTGGCCTAAGATGGCACAACAGATAAAAGCGTACGTAGCCTCCTGTGATCTATGCAAGTGCACTAAAGCGCCCAACACCATTCTTTGGCCTCCCATGGGTAAGGTTGAGGTCCCCGAACGCGTGTTCCAGCGCTTGTACATTGATCTTATCGGTCCTTACCCTCGATCTGCTTCTGGTCACACGGGAGCTGTCGTGGTCCTGGACCAGCTCTCTAAGTTCCCTATCATAGAACCACTACGTAACATGCACACTGGACCTATACTCAGCTTCTTGGAGAACCGAGTCTTTCACATGTTTGGAGTTCCAGAGAAACTTGTCTCCGACAACGGGGTCCAGTTCACCTCAAGCAAGTTCCGAGACCTAATGTCCAAATACGGCATCATTCACCAACGAACCGCCGTCTATTCACCACAAGCCAACGCATCCGAACGACTGAACCATACGCTCATAGCGGCCATTCGCGCCTATGTCCACCCGAATCAGAAGGACTGGGATCGCAAGTTGTCCGCCATCACTAGTGCTCTGCGCTCGTCGTACCACGCCACTACCGGCATTTCGCCGTATTTCGCATTGTTCGGCCAGTACATGATCCGTCATGGAAGCGCTTACCGGCTATTGCGGCAGCTGAAATCGCTAGAGGACCCAATCGTGGTTCTGGAACCGCACGAAAAGCTCCAACTTCTGCGAGATCAACTGCGGGAGAAGATTGAAGAAAGTAGACGGATGGGGGAGGAGCGGTACAACTTGCGATCCCATCCTTCTGGCTTTAAGGCAGGCGACGAAATATATCGTCGAAACTTCCGGCAGAGCGATGCCATCCGACATTACAATGCCAAACTAGACAAGAAATTCGTGAAGTGTCGAGTCCTACAAGTAATAAGCCCCACACGATACCTCATCGCGGACATGGCTGGTAAAACCCTGGGAATTTACCATGCAAAAGACCTTCGACGATGAAGTGCAACTATTTCACGCGAAAGAAAAAACCATGGCTTACCTAAATCTCTGCCTGGACGAAGACCTCCGAGTAACACCTGACTCCCTACTGTATAGCCACTATCGAGTCTGCACTGAAATTGTTGTAGCCTATTCCTCGAAATCGACCGTCGACCCGCCACGGCCCTAACCAAGACCTTTTGCATAGGAGGCGGGATCAGAGTTACTTCGATTTTGGGGGGGGGGAATGTGTAATGTGACGCCACGCCCGGGAATCGAAGTGATTCCGATCCCGAACCCTGGCAATGCCCCCCACAGTTGCCATCAAAACACTATGCCACTGGCGACCAATAAAAATGCCCATTGCCGCCATGTGGCGTTCCATTCCGCGTCAGTTGCGACGACTCCCAGTCCACATATGTTTTGTCGGTGGTTGTCAAAGTGACAGTCCGACGCAACAGGTGGAGGAAAAACGTGGGAAAGATAACCTCCGATATCATTGGAGTGTCTTTCTGATGTCCTTTTGAGGGCTTTTCGGGCGTGATAGCGGTTCTGCAGCTAACGGAGGGCTGGTTGCTTCTCCGTTTCGGAAGGTAGGTGCAATGATGCCACACAGAAAATAAATTATGAATCGATATTTCTGTTTAAGGGGTTAATACATGTGGCCAGATTCGAGTACTGATCAAACCGATCCGAAAACCCAGAATTGAGACGGGACACCAACGAATTAAAGAAAGCACCAAACATTGTCCGAGGGAATGACATGATCTACCAGCGCGGATCAACTTACGGCAGATGATAATGAAAAAAGGCCAAGCTCGAGTTAGAGTTCCTGTGACAGTTTTGAAGCATGCCTTGTCGAGGGAGGTAACCTATTTATGGATAAATATACAGTCGGATATTTGGAGGCTAGCAAGTAAGTTTCGCGATAAAATATCAGCAGTCCCCACGTCATTCATTCGACGGAATAAGTTCCGGAGCTAAATATAAGTTGCACACAATCTCGCCATTAATGTCGTACGACAGATTAAACCTAGTTTTGGGAGCTGTTTCCGAAAGTTAAAGTAGATTATGCAAAAAGAACTTGACGAGCTAGATGTGCCAAGAGAGGAACTCCAAGATACGGTGTTTATTACATATGTCATTGTAATTGATTGTATCGGTAGCTAATTTTATCGCCTTTTACGTTGCACCAAAATATGTCGAGTGAATGTGGCCGTTTACATTATTCTATGCTCTTCAATCGGTGGCTTAACTGTGATGTTTTGCAAAGCGTTAGGGCCTTCTATTCGGGATACCATATTAGGAAAATCGAATGACTTTGGAACATGGCTTCCTTGGATCTTAATCCTAGCGACAGATATGTGTATCGCTGTGCAAATGAACTATTTGAATAAAGCCTTGGATATTTTTAATACAAGTGTCGTTACACCAGTATAGTACGTAATGTTTACCACTCTCGTAATTGTAGCATCTGCAATTTTGTTTAAAAAAAAATGAACTCCTAGACTGAATGAAGGCAAAGAAATAGAAATCTTCATAACTTAAACAAAAAACAGTTTTCCTCCGATCAACGAACGCTGCCAGTTTATGGTATGGTAACAGTTTATAATTATTGTAAAAATATTTTCACAATAGGGAGCGCTTTTTTTTTTAAACAGTAAACCTAATCGCTAATGAACCTAACAATTGAAAGGACCTAGCCAATCAGGAGAAATGTGTTTAGTTAATGTACTCTGTGTCCTAGAAAATCTATATTAAATATCCAAAATAAGAATGTAGAAATTCAACTCAACTACTTTCAAAACCTACTTAAAAAGGAAGGAAATAAAACCCATACTGAAACTTTGTAAAGCAAATATTTAGAGTAACAATTAATGAATACCATTTAGAAAAGAATAAAAAAAATTAAATGGAAAGCAAACAACACATTGTACAAGATCTAATATTACTTTTCTAGGTGTTTAAAAGAAAAAAATGAGACATTTGATGGACAAGAGAAAATTTTAAGTTTTATGCTGGGAAATGAAAAAAAAAAATTTGATATTGATTGATTGATATACTATGTCAGAAAATAAAAACAAGTAGGAATGGAAAATAAAAACAAATAGGAAAGGAAAATATAAATGAAAGAGAGATGCTAGGAAATGTTGGAGATAACTAAATTATTCATGAAGGTATTAAGATAAAAAGGACAAAAAATGTTTTTTCTCCTCATATTTGTAAATTTATTATTTTTTTTCAAAGATTATTAAAAGTCTAAAGTAAAGAAAAGGGAAAAAAAAATTAAAGACAATCGGAGGTGTTTTCAAGTAAAGCTGAACGGTGAATAAGGTTAGATGATTTGCAACCAGTATAAATTCAAGGAATTGTGGTGAGAAAATCGAATGAAAAAGAGAAAAATGCAGCAAACGTATTTTGAAGCGATCTGCTACTTTATTTGGTCCTTTCTATTAGCTAGTCGAAGTCTTAAAGGCCTGAATTCAAAAGGAATTGTAAGCGAGTCGATTTATTGCAATTGAAAAATGGTTGAAAAGAAAAATTAAGAGAAATGTTGAGCATGAGTTAGAGTTAATTATGGAATTAGGAAATCTGCAGAAACATTACAAGTGAATGTCAGGTCCCTCATGCAGCAACTACATTATATGTACACTATTTAAGAATAATTGTGAAAAATGTCTTATCTAGTGATGCCATTTATATTTTCCTCTCTTATTGCAAATAGTTATTTGCAAATTCACAAGTGAATTATTTATAGTTAGTATGCCTTATAATGTACATGATGTTGTGTACAAGCCTTCTGAGTTTGCAATGAAAAATCGTTTTTAAAATTGATAAATGAATTTACTTGAAAGTACAATTGAACAATACTGTAAATAAAATATTACAAAACAGGCTAGGTTTATAAGTATTCACAATTGAAATTTATTTTCATTATCACTGAAGAGATTAGAAATTGCATTTTGTATGGATGTTTTTTAACTTATTCCTTGGTAGAAATAGCATAACTTGATAGTTTTTACATCCTATTTATGAAAGGATAATACATTCTATGAATTTTTTTTATTTAACGGTTCATATTTGGTTGAATTCACTCTTATTGCATATTTTCATTATACAGTTTGGTTATATACAATTAATTTAATTCTGTAAATCTCTTGTACCATATTTGTGATCCCGTAAGGTTATCATTTCATTTAAATATTTAAAGTTAATAATAAAGTGTTTATATTGTATTTTTACGTAAGAAAGCAGTTATATGATGGGTTTAAAAGAAAAAAAATAAACAAATCATGAATTGCTAACTACTTAACGACTTTCCTTTTCAGTGGTTCTTTTTGTTTCAGCGGGAAAGTGAGTGCAGGGTAGGTATGCCGTCGCGAGGGTAGGGTTTCGAAAAATCCGCTGAGGTCGGTTTCGCGTCGAGCGCGGTACGCGGTACCTTTGTTGTTTTGTCGCTTTATTAGAGTAGTTTTCGTCGGGTTGAGTTAGAGTAGCATACTTTTCGGTACCGCGTCGGAAATTCGGGAACGCGAAGTAAAAAGGAGATTTTGTTCTTTGACTGGTTATAGAAAGAAATACGGAGTAACGTAAAGTAGGTTTCTTCTCCGTATGGTTTTGTTTTGTAACGCGTTTATAAACGGGCGTGTATAGGTGGCTGAAAATATGTAAATGAGCGTAACCCATTCGGAGACCCGCGACCGAAATCCTCTCAGAACTAGCTGGCCGACAAGCAGCCACCGCGTGAATGGGTTACGGTGCACGGATTGGTTGACCGGTTGGTACCATCCGTTGGCACTACTCAGACTTAACGTCTAGAACCAATGAGAGGTCGGTTCCGCGGTCGGACGAAAAATGTTTAAAAATCATTACACATGCTGGTATATCCGAAACCCGGAAAAATGTTTGTAGTTGACACCGATGTGAGCAACGGCGGTATTGGAGGTGTACTCTCCCAGCAGATCGATGGCGAAGAGAGAGTCCTCTCGTTTTACAGTCGAGTTCTCTCAAAAAGTGAGAGAAACTACTGCGTGACCAGGAAGGAGCTATTGGCTATAATAGAGGCCACCAAGCAGTTCCACAAGTACCTATATGGCCAGAGATTTGTTCTTCGAACGGACCATGCATCGCTGAGATGGCTACTTAACTTCCAAAACCCCGAGGGACAAGTTGCGAGATGGATCGAAAGATTGCAGTCATACGACTACGAAATTGTTCATCGGAAGGGCGGAGTTCATGGAAATGCTTACGCCCTATCTCACCGTCCATGTTCAGCTAACTGAAAGCATTGCCTACGAATTGAGGAAAAGGAGCCGACTAGTGATCTGCAAGTGATAACGGCCGAATACAATGAAAGTTGGTCATCGGAGGAGATTCGAAACGCCCAGTTAGCCGATGAAGACATCGGACCATTGTTCGTATGGAAGGAGACAACTGAGCAACCTGAGTGGAAGGACGTTTCAATGCAAGGCGCCACCCTGAAAAGTTATTGGCCACAATGGAACTCCCTTCAGGTAGAGGGTGGCATACTCAAGCGGAAATGGGAAACGGCGGATGGCAGCTCCTATAGGATGCAAACTATACTTCCCAAAAGCCGAATCCACGATGTGGTAAAGGAGATGCACGAAGGATCCTCGGGAGGCCACCTTGGTGTTAACAAGACCTTAGCAAAATTGCGGGAAAGGATTTACTGGCTCCACGTTCGAGAAAACGTAGAGGACTGGTGCCGCAGATGCACCATTTGCGCTTCCGTCAAAGGTCCAAAGCGACGACTGAGAGGACAAATGCAAACGTACAACGTGGGTGTACCATTTGAAAGGATTGCTGTTGACATCGCAGGACCCTTTCCTGAATCTGAACGGGGTAATCGATACACGCTGGTTGTGGTCGACTATTTCAGCAAGTGGCCCGAGGTCTACCCCATTCCCAACCAGGAAGCAACTACAGTAATGAACAGCTAGTGTTAAATTGGGTTAGTAGGTACGGCGTACCTTGTGAACTACATAAACACCTGGCCAAGATGGTTGACGAGAACCAAATGGACTGGGACCGACACATCCCACTATTTTTGATGGCGTACAGAGCTGCCGAGCATGCATTGACGGGACAAGCCCCAGCCAAAATCATTTTTGGAAAGACTATTCATCTGCCGGCTGATATAAAGTTCGGAGCATCCCCTTAGAAACCCCAAATGATCTCGGAGTACGCAAGTCAGCTAAGACAACGGTTGAACCAGATACATCGGACAGTGCGAAAACACCTCGAATTGGCTCCTGACCGCATGAGGGCCAGGTAAGATCTAAAGGCAAATTCTACTGGCTTCCAGCAAGATGACTTGCTGTTGCTATATAACCCGCAACGGTGAAAGGGTAGGTCTCCAAAGTTGCAACATAATTGGAAGGGACCATACCGAGTTACAAAGCGAATCAACGACGTCGTATATCGCATACAGGAACACCGCAAGCCAAGAGCCAGAATAAAAATCGTGCACCTGGACCATCTTGCCCCATATTACATCCAGGGAGAATTGACTACAACTGGCGACACATCTTTTCGGGGCGAAAAGAACTGAGGTGGGGGTAGTGTTACATGTACAAATAATTCTGCGAGCTACTGTCACAATTGTTTTCACAACCATTAACAACATCATGATCAACAAGCGAATGTACTCGAAAGCAAGAGAATCCACCAAGCATAATCAACATTCGAAAGTGACGTCACTGCGCCATCGCTCGAATATTCCAGGTAGTTCGCCAATGTCCGAGAAATGGATTGGATGACCAGAGATCTTATATAAAGCCGAGCTGAATGAATGGGGGATTATTACAACCACGATATAGTAAAACTGCGATAGTATGGAGTGCGAATTAAAAGCGATATTGATTGTGAAGTGATAGACAGTTGAAGTAAAAATTGATCGACAAGTTGTAAAATAGTGAAATCAATTATTGTACATTTTAAGTAAATAAGCTCTTTTCACTTAATTTAAAAGAGAGTTCGTTTTCACTTTCCCGGAACATTAAAATTATTGGCCGCGAACCATAACACGCGACAATATATATACATGATTCTGTTACATAACCAGTATACCCTGTGTATACTAGTATGAACTGGGAGCTCATTTGATGTGTATCCTATATACATCATCAAGGCTCCCGGGGAAAGAACTCACTATATCACCACTTACCTGCTACTCTGTCCATTTAAACTAGAGCAACAAAAGACGAGAGTTAATTTTTAATGAATTACTTTAGTTTTATTGTTCATTCTTTTTAAATCATTTACACTACAATTGAATTTATAAAATACATTTTCAATTATTTAATTATTTAAAACTCTAAATATTAGCCAGCTTGAAGAGAGAAACAACTTGTCGTATTAGTGGTTCGGGGTGGCCATACGGCGTGAAACGCCTAAAGGCCGGTTGAGGATCGCGGCGCAAGCCAACACCTCACCCCTCACCATTTGTTTAATCACTGAACAGCACTTCCGTCTGGAACTTAAACCGCGAATACTTACGTGTACATCTTAATACTCGGTATCAGCACGCTCCCTTTTGGATTTGAATACACACTCACTCGAATGCTTTGCCGAAGAACTTTAAATACTGTTCTTTCGTGAGCTTTCAACCTAAATTCTCTTTAAAGGTGCTGAGTAGCCGAACACGTGAGCTCTCGTTCCACGAACGTTTTTCCTCCCCGCTTCGTCTCGCTTGCTCGGCTGGTGAATCTGCGAAACTGGGGAAATCGAGCGAAAGAGTGTTTTTTCGCTTAAGCTTTCGCCTTCGAAAGAGTGCTTTCAGCTTAAGCTTTCGGCTTTCCCATGATCTCTTGAGGTGAAATAGCGAAACTGGGGACATTGAGCGAAAGAGTGTTTATGCCGGAACTTTCAGTTTTCCTTTCCGCTTACCTCTCTTCGAAGCACCCCGTTCGTTCATGATGTAAATATCATTGTGGGTTGAACTTTCTCGTTTACTTTACTGCTCGCTTATTTACTTGCGCATGTGTTTCTATGGCTAATTTTCATTGACGAAGTGCGAGTACACAGGTGTTGGTTGCTCGCTACTATTGCAGTTATGAAGCGGGAATATATCCGAGCATGTTTTATGTGTTCACTCGCAACATTCCTCCGGCAGTTGAAAAAAGGATTTAGTGTACTTGGAGAGTACAATAAATCGTCGCTCTACTCCGGTGATCTGGATTAGTTAATGTAGCCCAATAGATTACGCTCACTCTTGATTTTTTCGCAATTTTTATTGTTGGTTGATTCTCGCTACATTCCCTTTTGTGCAAATCATTCGTACTTATATCTCGCGCTGTTATCGCCATTGGTGTTGTCCACTGTACTTCTCGCAACTTATTATTAACCGTTGTTTTGCTGCTGGTTTATGCGTAATTTACTAGATGCTAACGCGCCAATGTTATAATTCTATCCAATTGACGCTACTTAATATGTTGTTACAAGTCAACGTTAGAATTGTAAATTTCCACATTTATGAATTAATGGGTTAATGTTTGGTGTGATACTATACAATGTTTTGTTTGATTAAATCATAAATTAATATAATAATATTTCGTTTGGTACCATAAGTTGATGGTAATTAACATGTATTACATGTCAGTGTTGTATTTGCAAATTACTGATTTTATACAATTATGTATCATATTTTCCTATTTTGTTTGGTACTCTGAGTTAATGTTAATTAATATGTATTACATATCCATGTTGCTTTCATAACCTACTACAACTATAAATTAATAATTTGAAGTTTGATTTCATACAATGTTTTGTTTGGTTTAATCATAAGTTACTATAATGATACTCTAGTATTTCTTTGGATACAATGAACTGAGATCTAGTTCGGTTCTATATAATCGTGGATTAATATTTTGTTTGCTTCAATCATTAATCAGTATAATTATTCACTATCGTTTTTGTTTGATAAAATTTTAAGTCAACAAGCTCGTGTTCGGTTTGATTCTGTACACTAAATAATCTGTGTTTCATTAGATACAATTATAAATTAAGATGTTAATATTTGATTTCTGCCGTAAACTACTGGATTATAAATTATTTCGTTTTACTAATATATAATGTTGAAGAATATACTATTATTATTTTTTTTTTACAATTAAAGAATACCGGAATTCAATTGTTTCTTTGCAATAGGTGTATAATCGGCTTTATTTGGTAATACAATACATTTTCTTTTAACATCCACATTCAATGCCGATTTTTCTTTTTGAAGTTGATGATTTTTCTTTGTTTTAGCATTTTTCATCTCAAAATAGATTTTAATATTTAATTGTTACACATTCTGCATTTCTCTTTTTTTCATTTTCTTTTTGAATACTGTAATTGTAATTATTAACTGTAATTGCCAAAGATAGAATTTTACATATTGTTTGGTTAGTGGTTATTATAAGTGTTTTACTGTTCAATTAGTGCAGGTTTTAGTTAATTATAAACAGTTAGCGTTAGTGAGGATTTAATGTGAACGGCTTTCAAAATAATTTAAATGTGCAGGGTTCAGTTAATTATAAACAGTTAGCGTTAGTGAGGATTTAATGTGAACGGCTTTCAAAATAGTTTAAATGTGCAATGAAATTCGTTTTTTATTCCATTCATGGTTTATTAATATTCTATTAAATTACTTTCTTTAATGCTATAACAAAAGTTCTTTATGTAAGCTTCTGCTAGCATTTTGTTAAATTATGTATTGTGCGATAAGGTTAGTCGGGAAGTTTCGATAGGAAATATTGTTAAAGTTTTAGCGGTTATTTGTTGGGAACGAGTTAATATGTAAATGGGGAAAGAATTTTTCACACGATCGTTACGTTCGGGAATTAATTCGCTTCGGAAAGAGTTTTGCCGAGAGAATAGCTTTCCATTGATTTAGCTTGGGAGTCGTTGTTGTTGACTTTAGTATAAGCGATCTTGGCTTCATAGCGTGCGAGTGAGTGTGATAAATAAGCTTTCCCCTTAATATGCGTGGTTAATGTTGTTAATGGGAATGGGAGTCATGGATTGAAGGTTTATGTGATTGTTTTTGCTCGCCGCTAACGAGCTTTGAAGATATGATTAGCATTGCTTCTGCAATGATGCATGAGAAAATTGAATGAAGCAATATATTGTAGCTTTCACATGCGCTAAATGGTAGGAAGAAAATGAAGTATGTAATGATTTTAATGTCTAAGTCCGGACGAGGAACCAACCTCTCATCGGTTCTAGACGTTAAGTCTGAGTAGTTCCAACGGACGGTACCAACCGGTCAACCAATCCGTCCACCGTAATCCATTTTCGCTGTGGCCGCTTGTTGGCCAGCTAGATCGGAGAGGATTTCGGTCGCGGGTTTCCAAATGGATTACGCTCTTTTAAAATCTTCAGTCACCTATACATGCCCGTTTTCAAACGCGTCACCAAAACAAAACCATACGGAGAGGAAACCTACTTTACGTTACTGCGTATTTCTTCATACAACCAGTCAAAGGACAAAGATCTAATCTTTACTTCACGTTCCCGAATTTCCAACGCGGTACCGAAAAATGTACTACGTTAACGTAAATCCGAAAAAAACTACGCTAAAAAAAACCAAAATCAACTAAGGTTCCGCGTACCAGGCGCGACGCGAAACCGACCTCAGCGGATTTTCTCAAACCCTACCCTCGCGACGGCATACTTACCATGCACTCTATTTCCCGCTGAAAGAAAGGACCACTGGAAAGGAAAATCGTGTTTGCAATTCATGTTATTCTTTTTCCAGTAAAATAAAATTTTTTTCCATTACAAGTAAATTTCTTTCGTTTTTCACCTAATTTATAACATTCGGCATGTTAAGGGAGTGGAACAAAAACTAAATAATTATAATAGTCTTTTCTTTTTGAAATTGGATGATGAATTTTCACCACAATTGATACGTATCAATGTCAGTGTACGTTAAACATTCGATGAACCAAAATGAATACATCGTTTTCATCAAAACCATTTGAATACTTAACTAACGCTGCTCTCATGTTTTCTTTTCAACATAAACAAGAAAATTCCATAACATTCCAAATTTACAAAAAAATTATAATGTATATATATCGTCCACTTCAAAATAAAGTTTGTTTAATGTAAATCAACGCAATTTAATATAGTCAATATTTCAATGGAATCCCTTTCTTTATTATACCGAAGCACTTGCAACAGGCCGCGAGATATTTAACTTGTTTCTTCTATACGCGTTTGAACGGGAGGAAGAAGTAAAGTATACCGTAAAATAATTAATATTAGCTATTTCCAAAATTTAAAAGCGCTTTAAAATAAAGGAAGATAACCTATCGGGTATATATTCTATTATACTTAATGTTAATAAACGTCATTAAAATATTTTTTTTGCTAAATATTTTCTGAGAAATAATGTTTGTTGTTTTATTTTGAAATTGAAAATATTTTTCATGCGTGTATATTTTCACGCAATTTTAATTAGATTGTAACTGCACTTTAGAAGAGTAATTGCAATTAGATAAAAACTTCTGTAAAATCCCTTCTCCTATCTTCCTACGCATTATCTGATATTCTTTTGGAACAATTGTTTTGGTCCAATTATGTTTTTTAATCCCATTTCGAACATACATGCAGGCTGCTTCGAAATACAAAACAACGTTAACAGTTGGAACGTTGCGGGAAAATAACATTTCATTTTTTTGTTCCCCTCTTAAAGACTAAATGCTTGATCATGCAATCAATGGAAAAGTAAGAAGAAAACGATAAACAACAAATAACCGAATACGAAAAATTATTAAAATATTATGAGATATTCAATCACTAACGATAAAAATACTGGTTCCGAAACACCGCACCGCTCCTGAATAGCAGACTATTTGCAGTAAAAAGATAGACTCTTAACTAACACATGGCTAACCCTTTTGGAACCCATCTGCCTTGATACAGGATAGAAGAAATAAATCCGCACTAATTTTCATGATATGACCTTTGGTTACTTGTGCAAGCACAGGCCGATTGCTGACGAGTGAATTAAAGAGTCATAATTTTCAATTTTTCCAAAATACTTGGAACTAAAGATAATTTGGCATTTTTGCTCAACTCAAGTTTCTGCTTCATTATTCGATTTCTCCTAAGCATAAACTGTATCACTTGTAACAGATCAGGTGCAATTATCCTTGTGTTAGCTTTAAAACTGACCTTTGCTTTGCCTCTTATTAGGACTTTTTAATAGACAACTGAATGGTGATTCACACCTGGGGGGAGGTGTTGTAACTGAATTGATGCCCTCGTTATTGTTGAAGGGTCGCCAGCTTGTATGATGGCAATGGGAACCGTTTGGGTTGGATTTCCAGGATTATTTTGTTGTTGCTGCTGTTGTGGAGGAGGCTGTTGTTGATGTTGCTGCTTTTTGGTCGCTGCTGCTGCTGTTGTTGTTGGTGTGATACAGCTCTAAATTTCTTCAACATGAGTTGTTCTTCCAAACGGATATCCCAATTGGCCAAAACTTAAGCTTTTGTTGCTTGTTAGTTAGTTAAATCTGTACGAATGACATTCATCACATATTCATCACGTTTAGTATTTTAACACTGACGTGCTAGTTTTCGTCGTCTGATAATCGTTGATGAACCAACTGCCAATCGATCCTCTAATGGCACTTTGAATAGAACTGAATCGCTAACCCCATGATGCATATCAGATGGTGGATATTCACGGGCTGCTCTTTCATCCAGCAAATGATCCTTTTCGGTTGGTTCGTAAACTGATTCTTCGCGAACATGTGCAACCCGACTCTTCTTGGGTGGCGGCCACTACGTACGCACTTCACTGCCATGTCGCTGCCAATTCCTCTTGACATCCCACGACAAAATTGACCTGGGATGTGCGCTCGTCACAACCACGTGAAATGACAAGCTACCTAGCAGCAAGGTGTGTTAGTAGTGGTCGCCAGCGGCGTTGCATGATTCATTACAGGGCAGTGTCCAAAATGCCTACCAGGCATGGGGAGACTGAAGGAAACGTTGCTTGGCCCTATTATGTTTTTTTTCTTTCCCCTCGTTTTCTTTTTCTTTTTCTCTCAGCGTCATAGGTCTTTGGCATGGTAGACACCCAGCTCCTTTCCGGACATGTCCGCAATGAGGTACCGCGTGGGACTTAAAACTTGTAAGACTCAACACTTCACGAACTTCTTATCTAGCTTGGCAGTGTAGTGCCAACCTGCTTCACTTTGTCTAAAATTCCGTCGATAGATCACGTCGCCTGCCTTGAAGCCAGAAGGATGGGATCGCAGATTGTACCGCTCCTCCCCCACCCGTCTACTGTCTTCAATCCTCTCCCGGATTTGTTCTCGTAGAATTTGGAGTTTCTCGTGCGGCTCCAGCACCACTATTGGGTCTTCCAAACCTTTCAACTGCCGCAATAGCCGGTACGTGTTTCCGTGGCAAATCATATGCTGGCCGAACACGGCAAAGTATAGGGAGATGCCTGTGGTGGAGTGATAAGACGAACGCAGGGCACAGGTGATGGCGGAAATCCTGCCGTCCCAATCCTTCTGATCCGGTTGGGCGTAGGCCCGAATGGCGGCTATGAGGGTGGGGTTCAATCGCTCGGACGCATTGGCTTGCGGAGAATAAACGGCAGTCCGCTGATGCGTAATGCCATACTTCTCCATTAATTCCCGAAATCTAGACGAGGTGAACTGAACTCCGTTGTCGGAGACCAGCTTCTCCGGTACTCCAAATATATGGAAAACGCGATTTTCCAGAAAACTGACTATGGGGCCGGTGTGCAGGTTTCGGAGAGGTTCCACAATCGGAAATTTGGACAAGTGGGCCAGGACCACGACAGCTCCCGTGTATCCCGAAGTCGCGCGAGGGTACGGACCGATGAGATCTATCTACAGGCGCTGGAACACCCGCTCCGGTAGTTCGAATTTTCCCATCGGGGGCCGAAGAACAGAATTGGGCGCTTTAGTGCATTTGCACAGCTCACAAGCGGCTACGTACTTTTTCACTTGCTGCGCCATCTTAGGCCAAAAGAAGTAAGTCTTCAGTCGCCGAAGCGTATGACCATAACCACCGTGTGCACTCAATGGGTGGTCATGAGCCCGCTTAATCAATTCGAAGGTCAGTTCTTCGGGCACCCATAACTTCCACTGTTCCTCTTCTTGAATGGGGTCTCCGGAGGCGTGTCTCGTCCGCTTGTATATAAATCCCTCTGTCACCCGTAGTTCTTGCAGCTGTGGCAACTGGTCCTGAATCGTATTCATCCGCTGGATATAACATGCTGACTTGAAGGCGGGATGGTCCAAGTCGATCCATAGGATGCTGTCGTCCTCCTGGGCCAACTCGGCTCCTTCAGGGGCGAACATCTTTGATAGTGTGTCCGGTACCACGTGCTGACTTCCCTTGCGGTGTCTTATCGTGAAGTCAAACGCCTGTAATTTCAAGGCCCATCTGGCCAAGCGGCCGTGGAGATCAGTTTGGCTCATCAGCCATTTTAGTGACGCATGGTCAGTGACAATTTCAAAGGGATGCCTTTCTACATATGCTCGAAAACGTTTCACTGCCAGCACAGCCGCCAGGCATTCCTGCTCCGAGACCGTGTAGTTCCGCTGGGCCTGGTTCAGCTTGTGGGACATGAAGGCTATAGGTCTCTCCTCGCCGTCTTGTGCAACCTGGACTAAGACTGCTCCCACCCCATGTTGACTCGCGTCACAATGGATTGAGAACGGTTTGTCAAAGTCCGGGCTGTGCAGTACGGGGGCTGTAGTCAGACTCTTCTTTAGCTCTTCAAAGGCTCGCAAGCTGGGCCCTTCCCAGACGAACTTTCGTCCCTTACGCAGCATGTCGGTCAAAGGAGTGGTAATGGCGGCATAGTCACGCACGCAACGCTGGTACCATCCGCATAAGCCTAGGAATCGGCGTAACTGCTTGGTAGTCTTGGGTAATGGAAAAGCGTCAATCGCTTGCGTCTTGTCCGGATCGGTCTTGATATTGCCATGCCCAATTATGTGACCCAAATATTTCACCTCCGTCATCACGAACTGACTCTTCTGTATGTTGATGGTTAACCCTGCCCTCCGGATGTGTAGAGCCACTTCCTGAAGCAGGTCGATGTGTTTGTTAAAGGTTTCGGTTATAAGCAGCAGATCGTCCAAGTAAACGAAAACTTGGTGCCGTAAATGTGGTGGTATCACCTTATCCATAAGGCGCGTCATTGTTTGAGGGGCGTTGCACAATCCGAATGGCATGGTCACGAATTGATACAGGGGCCGACCTGGGACTGTGAAGGCTGTTTTCTCCTTTGAGCCAGGGTCTAAAGGAATTTGCCAGAAGGCGTCCTTGAGGTCTAAGCTCGTGATGAAGTGGGCTTTAGGCAACCGACTCAAAATGCCTTCAATCAAGGGTAGAGGGTATGCGTCCTTGACAGTGACGGCGTTCAAGCGTCTGGCATCTAACCATAGCCGGACCTTGTTCGGCTTGACAACTAAGGTGACCGGGGAAGCCCACGCGCTCTGCGATTCTTCGATCACGCCTAATGCTAGCATTCGTTCAACTTCGGCATATAACAACTTTTCTTTCTTTTCTTCTTTTTCTCTGTTTTATGGGTTTAGCATCCCCCACATCTATTGTGTGTAACACCAGTGCCGTCCGCCCAAGACCTTCCTTCTCATGCGATGGAAAAGCCGATATAGCCGAGTCAAGTCGCAGTTGTTGATTCACATCCAGTGTATGTCCTAATAAGTGAGTGGTTTGCGATTGGTCAGGAACAGTGATGACGGACTCCAGGGTCGTGCCGGAAAACAGTGCCGGGCCAAGTTAAATTTTCGAACGAAATCCACCCCTAGATAAAGATTCTGGGTTAATTGAGGTATGATGTAAAATTCCAGAGGTTTAGTTACTCCTTTAAAGGTGACATCCGTCGTAATTTTTCCCACTACAGAGTGACGAGTTCCGTCCGCCGTGCTTAACCAGGTGGTAAAATGGTGGATTTGGTCCGCGTGCATTGCCAGTACCTCCCCTGCAAAATCGGCTGATATGCAATTCACACTGCTGGCTCCCGTATCGACTAAACCTGACAATCGTTTTTGCAGGAGGTGTACTGACGCATATGGTCGAACGTCATCCCTGAATAATTCGTCTAAGTGTATGTCCCTCAGCACCTTCCTCGACTGCCTGACCCTTCTCCAGAAGCTCCAGAAGCTATGTAAAAAACTAGAGATCAGATCTCTGAAAACAAAATGGCGGCTAGTTGAAGCTCGAAATTTCAAAGGCTTCTGAAAGATCCAATTTTGTTCCGATGTAAATGATACTTATTTTCAAGATGGAAAACTATTAGATCTAAATACTTTGCTATTTTGGTGCGCATACATGCGCAAGTTCCAACATTTCGGCAATTCAATTATGCTATTTTTTTCAGATTTTTGTGGCACAATAGTGGCCACATTTTTCAACGGATTTTGATGAAACTTAAGATTATGGATAATTGTACTAAGTTCTTGTATTAAATAAAAAAATATCAAATCGGATCAGAAATAAAGAAGTCGAAAATTTAAAACCTAAAATTTTAAGCTGGCATTTTCACTAAAAATTTTATATCTTTGGCCTGTCTTGAGGGAAAATACGATTTGAATGAGATTTGGCAGATGAACTGATGACACTTCAAGATAAAAGTATTTTTAGAAATCCAAAATTAAATGTATGCATCCAAATTTGGGGGCCCAAAGGTCAGAGGGTAGGCGTAATTCGCTATTGTGGTAGCAACTGAATGAATATTTTTCATGGAAACGTTTTTAATGGCTTGACTTGTAAGTATTTATACAACAGGCCATTTCAAGGGATTGTAAAATATTTTTACAAAACCCTATTAAAGTCAGGTTCTATCTTTTTTTCCGTGTGTCCGTCCGTCCGTCTGTCCGTGCGTCACAGCCCTCTTAAACGTTTGCAAGGAAATTCCATCAGAATAATAAGATCAGCACATATGCCAATTTTTTGTAGCGAACAATTAATCTGCAAGTGCTGCATTTTCATAAAGTTTATCGGCAAGAATATGATAAACCTCATCATATGATGAACAAAATGTTGACTCTAATTTCAAAATTAACTTCTAGCCTATGCGAGTTATTACAAGTTATATTTGATGTTCCATTTGCAAGTAGTTTGGTGTATTTTCACTCACCCATGCTCAGATTACCTCGTAACCATGATGACCTTCAGCTTGGGCCCTTCCCCCTTTCATATTTAGTTTATAAAAGATTTGTCAACTGTCTTCTTCTCAGCTCTCAGTAATTTATCTTATTTATTTGCTCCTAGTTTTTGCATTTTTTATTATTTTTATCTTTCTTTTTGTATGCTGTTCTATTATTTAATTCATTTTGCTGCACTATTGTTTTGACTATTTTGTTATTGGATTTTTTTTCTGTTAAATAGAAATAAATAAATAAATAGCAAAGGCAAAAGCTCGTGGCTTCATGAATTTGATCTTTCGCCGTCTCCTATATGTACCTCTTTGATAAGTTGGATCAGCGGCATAATTCTGTTCATGGAGAAACCGTTTATCAAAGACAAGTTGTTCGCTACTTTCTTGTCCGAGCATTGCTGGACGATCAATAGATTCATTGATTGCGTGGAGGCCAAGAAGCTTGTGCATTAAGGACGACTTTTGCCTCCAGAGGTCAGTTTCTCATTCCCCCTCCCTTTGAAGCTGGCACCGAAATCAGTTTCTTGTAGCTGGCAGTTAATAGCCATACAGTTGGGTTATTGCTATAGCCAAGACTTGATCGAATGAATGAAAAAATAGCTCGATGTGATCTTGATTTAATTTGTATAGGGAAAATATTTGAGCATAAATATATAGTCTATTACTGTTGAATTTCTCAAGCCAGATATTAGTCCTGAAAGTTCAACGCTTCTCTTTGAGTCAATAATACTGCGCCCCGATAAATTTGTCTCGTTGATATAGGCTATAGAATTGATCGAAGATTTTAAAATTTGAATTATACATGCAACGCATCTTTTTCGAGAGTTCATATTCAGATGTCCCTCTACTTGTTAATATAAAGAATAACTATTTCGAAATTGTTTTTATTTATTTGAAAAATCAATAATATAATAAATGGCATCTATGAAATGCATGCCTACAATCAAAGGAGCAATACTTACATATCCGAGATTCTACTTTCCGCTTTCACTCTCCAATCGAGAATACTCGTTGTACACCTGCAATTACAATCCAAGATAATTTATTGCACAGAAAACTAAGATAGGTATTAACATCCATTTCCATAAAACGTTCTTCCATCGGGACCAACGGATGTATGACCGCTGTTCAGTCGCGGTGTGGTGCGAAGTTTTTAAAAACTAAAAAATGAAAACTTTACGTCACAGAAATAAAGTGAGTTGAATGAAGCAAGCTTTGCGTCACGTACAACCTGCTAAATGACGGAACAAATTGAGTTTTCTAATAAATTACCCTAAGAATAAGTACTACAGGAAGCCCGATATAGCACATATACAGTGTGCATGAGTGAAGTAAAATCAAACGGAGGAGAAGTTGTATGACAAGGATAGCGTACATAGGAAGAAAAGAGACACAGCATGGGCTACTAATGTCATGTTGGCTGTTCTACTGTGATAAGTGTCAGGTAACAATGTAAACGAATCGCGAAATCGAATCAAAACTTACGTTAATTTGGTGAATTTCGTTTGATTAACGCATCGTGAAGTCGGGAAACATTCGAAAGTGGCAAAGCGTGGTGTTCGTTTCAAATCGGCTTCAAATATCGGTGCTTTTAATTGAAAGTGAAAAAGAAATCGTGGAAAATAAAGTGGTTCGTGAAGAAGTGCGAAAAAATATTAACCGCGCGTTAGTGAAAACTCATATTTTAGATGAAACAAATAACGAAATTAATTGATTAACTTGTTTCTTTTCTCGTGCCGTGAATTTTGTTAATTTAAATAAGCCGCGTACTTATTGGTTACGGTTTGAAATTGATGGTGCTAATTTTTGTTTACGTTTCGAAATAAAATGTCAAACAATATTGAGTGACATAATATCTAGGCCCTCTAAATGAATGGCGGCATCAAAAAAATCATTATCTTGAGGGGGTTGAAAGTATGTATATTAATTAATTTTGGATTATTTTCTGTATTTTTTTTAGGAAAAAAATTCAAAAACTGATATTTATTTCAGATTTACGATAAATAAATAATATAACAAAATTAAATGAAAAAAATTCAAATTAAAAAAAAATCTTTTTAAAAACGCTATTTAGTTTATTGTATAACAATACTTCCCATATACATGTATTTCGAAAACAAGTTGTTTTCTTCATCAGTGGTAAGGGTATGAAAAACTCAATCCTTTTGTTCTTTATCCTTTTGAATATGAATAGCAGCCGTTCTTCATTGAGGTTTTTACACCCTTACCACTGCTGAAGAAAACAACTTGTTTTCGAAATACATGTATATGGGAAGTATTGTTATACAATAAACTAAATAGCGTTTTTTAAAAGGAATTTTTTTAAATTTGAATTTTTTTCATTTAAATTTGTCATTCTAGGCGCTATTATCTCCGAAATGAATATCATAAATAATATATCTCAGATAATCCTTTTACCTAAAAGGAATCTCGGTTTTCTTGCTTCAAATTTAAACTAAATATATACATATGTACTAGTATATATATATATATATATATATATATATATATATATATATATATATATATATATATATATATATATATATATATACATATATAGAGGTTTATGTACAAACATATATATATATATATATATATATATATATATATATATATATATATATATATATATATATATAAACATACATACATATATATATATATATATATATATATATATATATATATATATGTGTATATATATATATATTTATACATGTGTATATATATATATCTATGTGTGTACTTATATATATATATATATATATATATATATATATATATATATATATATATATATATATACTTATATATATATATATATATATATATATATATATATATATAGTTATGTATGTATATATAAACAATTATATTTACATATATATATATATATATATATATATATAGTGGAATTTCAATTATCCGAACCCCAATTATCCGAATCGATTTTCGGCGAAATAAATATTTAAAAATACAGCGCAAGCGCGTGCAATAGGATAATGTACAGGCAATGCCTATGTGTCGTTACTATAGCAGCGACGCTTTCACTATCCACCATTCCTCTAACATGCGCTCCCTGCATTCCCACCAGTCTGCCTTATCTGCTTTGCTGTCCTCATCTTTGTTGGTTAAGTTCATCCGCACCTGCGCACCAGAGTATCTATCCGCATCCGAGCATTCGACCGCTGCATGTGTTGACATTACGTTTAGCGTCTTCTGCTGTCGTTCGTGTTGACATTGCGTTTAGCGTCTACTGCTGGATTTAGTGTTCGAAATGAGTACAAAATGTAAACGTGTTGCGCTTTCACTGAGTGATAAAGTGGAAATTGTCAATCAATTAAATAAATATGTGCCTGGAAAACAACTTTTAGAGAGGTTTGGCATCGGAGCAGCTACAATATCGGGCCCTAACAGCGCTAAAGTTTCAAGTTTTGTAAGTGCATTAGATGGTAAAGATGGATGTTCATCTAGGAAAATGGTGAAAAACGCTAAAAATTGACAGCTTGAAATCGCGGTTTTCACTTGGTTCCTACGGCAACGTTCAATTGGGCAAACGATTTCAGGTCAAATTTCATATGAAGGAGCACTGATATTGAGTGAAAAATGGGCATGGTTGAGTTTAAAGCAAGCCAAGGTTGGCTCCACAATTTTAAATCTAGGCATGGCATTTGGGAGTGAGATGTAGCGGGAGAAAAACTGTCTGCCGATCGTGAAGCTGCCAATAGCTTTCTGGAAACTTTTGAAAAGCAAACAAGACTACGATCCGGATCTTGTTTACAATGCCGATGAAACTGGTTTAAATTAAAAGGCGTTGCCTGGGTAACCATTGGCAATTAAAAGAGAGGTAGGTGCTCCAGGGCATAAGGTCAGTAAGGAACGCGTCAACATTCTCGTTTGTGCTAGCTCTACAGGCAACCATCGGCTACCTTTGCTAATGATTGGCAAAGCAAGGAAGCCTAGAGCTTTTAATAATGTTAACAACTTGTCAGTGACCTACACAAACCAAAAACTTGGAATAGAATAAACGGCACATCAACAAAGGAACAACTGGAAGCCGAAAACCAAAGTAAACACTAACAACAGCAAACAACAGCTGCCGTTGATGAACAGGAACACGGTCTGTCCATGGTAGAATTTGTTGACATTGCCAAGGAAATGACGGGCTGTTAAGAATGCGATGTTGATGATGTGGGGGAGTGGCTTTAATGTAATAAAGACGACCAAGGATTTCCTATTATGATAGATGATGAAATTGCAGAGAGTGTTATTAACGAACGGTAAGATGATACCAACGACAACGATGAAACCGGGGAAGAAACTAAGGATGAAAACGTTCCCACGCACGGAGTAGCGTTTATTTGTTTTGAAAACGCCTTAAAGTGGATGGAGCGGCAACCGGAATGTGATACAGTACAACTTTAAGCCATCAAGCGCCTACTACTACGTCAAGGCAACGTACTCTCCACGAAATGTTCAAAAAATAAAATCCTGTGACAACAGTATATTTTCAAGAGAATTACATATTAAGGTATCTATGTAACACTTATCATTTAACATTTTGTGTACTGTAGCGTTCATAATATATTCTATACGTTGTTAATGTAGGTACACTAGAGTAATTAATTATAATCCAACAGTACCGAAAACATGCTCTTTTTCTTTACAATATACCCTTTTTTATCCGAATTTTCGGTTATCCGAATGGGGTCCGGTCCCAATTGATTCGGATAATTGGAGTTCTACTGCATAGTTTATATATATATATATATATATATATATATATATATATATATATATATATATATATATACAAGTTATTATATATTTATGAACATACACATTTCTATGTATATATATATATATATATATATATATATATATATATATATATATATATATATATATATATATATATATATATATATTTACATATATGTATATATACAATATATGTATATATATATATATATATATATATATATATATATATATATATATATATATTTACATATATATATATATATATATATATATATATATATATATATATTGTTTATATATAGCAAATAAAGAGATTAATTTCTCCTTAGTATTCCTCAAGCTAAATTTAAATCTAAATAATTTTGCCCCTACTCAAAATAACTTTATTCCTTACGGCACTGATGCACCAATATTATGAACATGGTTTACTAACACTAAAAAAATTCTACTACGCGTGAAGGGGAATACTGGGCTTCCTGTAGTACCTATTCCTAGAAATTACCCAATTAAAACACACCTCATATAAAACAAACTCCCCGCTTGCATCTACCTTCTTGTTCGGGCCCTACTTTGCAGCACTCATCTTCAACCTACAAAATGATGGTACTGTTAATATCCTATATTATAAACTAAACTAAAATAAGAATACCTTGTCATTTGATACACATAGTATTTTAGAATTAGTTGCATCGCTACTCTTACCTACAAAAAAAAAATTTAAAAACTTTTTGAAAATATTTATTGAACTCATAATTACGCGCAATAAAATTCTAAAAATAAAATGAACCGAATATAATATGCATTTCTTCAATAGTTTTCAATAGTTAATATAAACTTCTTTAGCATCCTCGAAGATGAACCAGCTTCCCCATCCAAAAAACGCTTGAAACCAATATAACTGCTACACGGGTTGCATTTACCTGCAAAGATAAAAATATGTCGCAGCTCCAGAAGAGATTCATGAAAGTAAACATTTTACCTATTGTTGTCCATTAATCTCTACGAAAAGTGGAACTCCGTCTTCTCTCATCATCGTTCTGGTTGCAATTTTTTAAATAGCTTTCCAAAAAGTGTTTGGAGCATATTAAACCCTTTTCCACATTGCATCTGTCGAGAATTTAACTGCACCTAGTTGAAATCTTAAAACATTCATTCATTAACAATGTGATTTTTGTTAATGCTGAACATAATAAAATATATATATTTTTTTCATTTTTATACATATATGTACAATATCATTTAACATACTGCTTAGAAAAGAAATAAGATAGATATTATCAATAAAATTATTGAAGCAATAATAAGCCAGCAAAAAAATGCCCCCAAAGTCCAGGCGGTGCTGCGCGAAACCTAATCGAATAAAATGGTCGCTCCTGAAATGTAAACATGATCATGCATGAATTGGAAGCAGTAATTTTTAATGAAAAAATACTTCTCAATATTGTCTTTTATTTTCTATGTTTTATGCTGATACTAACCTACGAAATAATACTCCTGTGGGCTGACGGTGGATTCTATTACTGCATGTTATCACAATGCACATGATTTCGGAACTTCTTTGCACTTTTCTATTTTTCCGTCAAAATATAAAGTTTTTCTCACTTACAATATAACGGATAAATAGTCTCTTAAGGTCTTGTTGATGAACAATGCACAAATCACGAATTTTCATTGGTTTTAACATGAAAATTACACACCGAAGAGTATTTTTACAGTTTTCCGCAGCCAAATTTGACAGCGAATGCAAAAAAAATCATATGATAATACGAAGCCAGAGAGAAATAATGACAAAAAAGCAGTATTCCGTTAGCATCGAACCATTCCTGTTAGCTACCTGTTCCCAGACAAAATCCTTCTGAGAGGAGCGTAGACCTGTGTCTGTGGGAAATGAAATTCGTCCCAGTATATTGTTCTCAGAACATTGGAAGTTATATTAGCTAAACTTTTAATTGGATCATTTCACCCTTTTCGCATCAACTTAATGTAAATCTATACGAGAAATTTGCTCTACATTGAAGCTTTTCTAACGTCGCGCGGATATCGATCACTCTTTCGGATGGCTCCGATAGCTTTTTAAATTACTTATAGAATTGTTTGCAGCTACATGAATGAGTTGCATATTTTTGATAATAATTTTTCTGAAAAATTATTAGAGAAGAAAAATGTTAGAAGAAAGTGATTTCGACGTGTGTACTAATTCTCATCAGGCCATTACTCTTAGATACACACCGGTGATGACGACCACCATGCTTAGAGGTGAGAGAGTTAATTTTAATTTTTCCTACTTATGCGAAATCAATATGCTTTTGTAGCTGCAAGTTATGTTCAAGTTAAATTTCTCTTGAAAGTACTTGTATTAGCTAAACTTTTAATTGGATCATTTCACCCTTTTCACATCAACTTAATGTATATCTATACGACAAATTTACTCTACATTGAAGCTTTTCATTACGTCGCGCGGATATCGATTACTCTTTCGGTTGGCTCCGATAGCTTTTTAAATTTCTTATGGAATTTTTGTTCTTCTCTAATAATTTTTCAGAAAAATTATTAAAAATATGCAACTCAGTCATGTAGCTGCAAACAATTCCATAAGTAGTTGGAAGTTAGTTCAGTCAGGCATTTTGCTGACTTTATCATCATATCCGAAACCGACGTAACATAGAAGCCATATGACAGCAGTACTTACTACAAAATACATGACCGCATGTAGGCCGCCTTTCTTTCCATATTAAGTGGCGATATATGAGTATGAGGAATTGCGGAGGTGTAAACGAGAACTCCAGGTTTTGTACGTTTGCACGGCGGATTTCAACCGTGAAATCCAAAATCCTCCCACGGAGAACATAATAGCGCTCCCTATGAAGTAAAAATTATTTCAGTTTTTCCATCCAGTTAATATTGCCTTCCAAAGTGAATGATTAAGGGTTTATTTCTCAAAGCTTACTCTTAGTGAAAGGTACAAAACATGTGCCTCGATTACCCGTCGTAATAAGTGTTGGGGCTTTTCATCTGAAACGTAGTATGTGCCACGCCATGTAAGGTTTTGCTGAAGTAGGTTGACAGCTCTTGGCAACTTGTCCAACGTTGGCAGAGCATATCTACTAAATAGCAGCTGCAATTAGAACAAATTTTATTCTTACGGTACTTATAGAGTAAAGAGGATTGGACTAAAAGTGCATAGACAATACATGGTAAACAAAAACTTGAATTTGCAAGCAATTGAACCAACACATCGTAAACTTTAATACATCTTTTACACATTTATTTGTCTGTTTTCATTTTTACAGCACCTCAATTGCAGGTGCTAGTTAGTATATATGCTCTGACGCAGGCCCACTACTGCATATCATTGAGTAATTAAATAATACTGGAGTGGACAACCACTAGACAATATGGTTGCAACAACCCCTGCGACCACTTTTCCTACTGCTACGCTCTTGTTTACAACCTTAGAGAGAGCCAAATTGCACAAGCAAACATGGCTGCTGCTCAATGTAAACAAATTTTCATACAATACCAAAAATTTGCTTTCTATTTGACAAACCTTCAGCATTGTATGAAAAACATGCAAAACATTAATAGAATAACTACTCACTTGTGAAAGGAAACACCTACAGATCCTTTTCCACTATGATTTTTTCACGAAGGCACTACACATTTCATTTTGAAATTCTAAGTTAATTACACAGTGTCACACGTTAAAGTCACTTGAATCACATACTCCAATCGAATGTTTAAACACTTGGAACGAATTTAGATCGCGAACACTTTCCACAGTTCTAATATCGGATAAAATTCGCGACGAAACTTGCAAATTGGCGAATTTGGCGTCCAATTTGCATCAGTCAACTTGACAGTCTGTTCACACCTAGTCAGCTTTTGGAACAAGAAAGTGACAAGCAAGAGGCAGACGGGGAGGAAATGACAGACTGTTCACTTGGAAGAGAGCAGAAACCGGTCGCATGCTCTCTCATGCATTTTATATGAGCTTAGCCCATCCAGTTCTTATTAATCTTAGCTGCATATGCAAATTGCCTTTGAGGAACGGAACAAATGGAGAGGTTATGCTCATATAAGCTCCATAGAAAATGATACGACCACCTTCTGAGCATGATTGTCATTTCATTTCCAATAATTTCCACAATCTCTCCTCTCGAGAGCCAGATTGTCAATTTGACGACTAAACATGGACGCGAAATTTACCTGGCGCGTGAGATACGATTCGGAATTTAGTCGTTTTTTCGGTTCGAGAACGTGTCCAGAGGTACATATTGACTGTAGTGAAAGTAATATTACACCTGGTTTAAGGATAACAACATTTTAAGGAGTGACATTGTAAATCGGAGCGAGGATCCCAATTAAAAGTGTAATGTGCGGTATTGCTAGAAAACGATGGGTTATCGATACGACAGTGTTTTCTATGCTAAGTGGCTATAATGCTTTATTTGTATTCAATGCTATTTTCTTGTTCTGTGAAGTGTTATTTGCAATAAAACCATATTTACAAGTGCATAATCGTTTGTTTACTTTCTTGTGACAACCCATTGGGTTCCCCTTAACTAGCTTTAGAATCACGGTCGCAGGGGTAGGCGCAAAAAGACACGTAGTTAGGCAGGCGGTCGCAGGGGTAGTTGCGACAACGTGTACACATGGATGTCCACTCCGGTTTTATCTTGTTCCTCAAAGCAAATTGCTGTCATGTGGCTTTTGTCTTACCTTTGAGGAACGGAACAAATGGAGAGGCTATGCTCATATAAGCTCCATAGAAAATGATACGACCACCTTCTGAGCATGATTGTCATTTCATTTCCAATAATTTGAACATGACACCCTACGAAGGATACGTCCCTGACATGTTTCCTAGAGCTGTTTTTACAATCCCACACACGTCACTACATTTTTCGACACAAAAACACTCGCGATCCGTAACAAACTTTTCAGTTTGATTAATTATCACATTTGCGACGCTTTTGTGTTTATCTTAAAAAAACTGTTTTGAGTACAATTTCAAATTCAACTTGATTAGACGTTTCCCATCACTGTTGAATATTCACAAATCATATGTTTTTAATCATATGGTTGATATTTTATTGACAATTCGGGGGTTAAGGTCTAAGAGGAGTGGGATTTTCATGAGAGCAACTAGATAGCCACTTGAATGTGTGGATTCTCTAGCGGCGTGAAAGGCAGGGGGATTTCAATTTGCAAGCGAGAGGAAGGCATGTATCTAGTAAAAGTTCTTCACTCACGTATGGATGAAAATAAGCTAATTTCGCGCCCATTACTTTATATGACTTTGTGTAACAAGCAAAACTGATGTAAGATGGGAAGCCTTATGGCAGTAAGGCTTACTACCACACACATGACCATTAGTAGGCCGAATTTGATCGCTAACTTACATGGCGATATATGAAGAAACGTGGAAGTGCCAACGATGATTCGAGTTTTACTCGGTTTCGAGATGGATTTCTACAGTAAAATTCAGATGGTCCGCGGAGAACACAATAGCGCCCCTTGTGAAATGAAAATTATTTCAGATCTTACACCTATTTCATTTTTATCGCCTTCCAAAGTGAATCAATAGGAGTTTGTTTACTTCTCAAAGCTTGGCTATCGGTAGAAGGTGCAAAACATGTGCTTCATTTGCTCGTACGTGTACGAGTGCAGTGGATAGTGCAAGGTGAATTTTAAGCATGCGCGGAATGCGTTTCGTACGTTTTCATTCGGAAAATAGTACATGTTATGCGATATAAGCATTTGCTTTTGCCGCACTGGGCTGACAGTTCACGAAAGCTTGTCAAAACTGACGTTAGATAGGAAACCATATGGCAGCACCGCTTACTACCACACACATGACCATTAGTAAGCCGACTTTGCTGGCTAACTTACATGGCGATATATGAAGAAACGTGGAGGTGCCAACGAAAATTCGAGGTTTTGTACGGTTTTGAGACGGGTTTCCACAGTGAAATCCAGGTGAACACAATAGCGCTCCTTCTTCTTCTTCTTCTTAGCACTACAGCCCCTTTCGGGCCTTCGCTTCCTGCGTACAGCGCCTCTAACTGTCGCGGTCCGTTGACCGCGTCATCGAATTCCGAAATCCGAGCAGTCTTCGTCGACCGAGTCAGACCAGCGTTTCCTCGGTTTCCCACTGGCCACTAGCCTTCAGTTCTCCCAACGAATACCTTCTTGAGTATCTGTTGTTCGCCCATACGATTCATGTGTCCAGCCCATTGCAGCTTCCACAGTCTTACAATCGTTGAGACCTCCGGTTCGTCAAAAATTTCATACTGCTCATGGTTGTATCGAATTCGCCATTGGTCCCCGTCGAGCTTCGCTCCGATTATTCGCCTCAGGAACCGTCGCTCAAAGGCGTTCAATATATTTTCGGATGCTTGGGTTAGGGTCCATGTTTCAGGTCTTATCACAGATTTGTATACTTTGAGCTTTGTTTTCCTGTGTATGCAGCTGGTCTTCAAGATCGTTAATACTGAATAAAATATTTTATTTGCGAGCTGTATTCTTCGGCGTATTTCGTCTCTTTCATTGCCCGTTTTCATTATTTCGGTGCCTAAATACACAAATTCGCTAACATTTTTGATACTGTATTCGCCAAGTGTGATATTTTTTGTATTTGGGGTATTTTTCTTCGACTGCGTCATGAACTTTGTTTTATTTTCGTTGATTTGTAGACCTTCCAGTTTTGCTTCGCTGTCGAGTTTCAGGAAGAGTTCTTTGGCAGTTGTTAATGACCGTGACAGAATGTTGATTTCGTCCGCATAGGCTACTACCTGGCTCGACTTGTATAGTAATGTACCTCGCGTATCGACAGGTAGCCTCCTTATGACGTACTCCAGAGCCAAATTGAATAGCAATGGGGCCAGCCCATCTCCCTGCTTTAGTCCGATATTTGTGTCAAAGGCATCGGTGAGTTGATTATTGACGCGGACTTGGGAGGTTGTCGACGTCGTTGTCATTTTGGTAAGATGGACTAATTTGGCTGGGATGCCAAAACCAAGCATTATTTGGTACAGCACGTTACGATCAATACTGTCGTACGCTTGCTTGAAGTCAACGAACATTTGGTGTACGTCTATGTTGAACTCCCAGCATTTTTCAAGTACCTGCTTGACCGTGAACAATTAGTCTGTTGTTGATCTACCTGCCCTTAAACCACCTTGATACTCCCCAATAATACTGTTGGCGTATGATCCGATTTTATTTTCTAAGATTTTAGAAAATATTTTATACGCCGTACAAAGTAGTGATATGCCTCTTTAATTTTCGCACTGTAACTTGTCACCTTTTTGTGGCTAGGGAATATAATTGATTGACTCCACTCTTTCGGCATATTTTCTTGTTTCCAAATGTACTGCATGCCTTTGTGAATAGCTTGATGAACACTACTGCCACCATATTTGATGAACTCCAAAGGAACCTCATCAATGCCCAACGCTTTGTTATTCTTTTGGGCCTTGATGATGGAACAAACTTCATCCAGAGTTGGTGGGGCCAATGGAAGCTCTCCGCAGACATCTATAGGCTCCGATGTTCAGGAGCTGTGCAGTCTTGAAATATGATGCCCATCTTTCCTTAGTCTTGATTTCATCAGCGATTATATTACCGCTGTCATCACAACAGAGCGTGGTTTTGGGCTGATAACCACGTTTCAGGCTTTTCACTACTTTGTATGCTTGTCTTGTGTTATTGCAATAGCGCTCCTAGCGAAGTGAAAATTATTTCAATTCTTATACCCGTTTAATTTTTATCGCCTTCCAAAGTGAATTTATATGAATTTGTTAACTTCTCAATGCTGAGCTATCAGTGGAAGGTGCAGAACATGTGGTTCATTTGCTCGTCTTGAAAAGTTTAGAAGACAGTGCAAGGTGAATTTATAGCATGCACAGAATGCGTCTCCTATGTTTTCATTCGGAAAATAGTATATATTCCGTAATATAAGCATTTGCTAATGCCGCAGTTGGCTGACAGCTCACGGAAGCTTGTCCATAGTAGGCCGACTAATCCATATGCAAATTGCTAGGCATATGGCTTCCTATCTTACATCAGTTTTGAATCCTGTCCATAATACAATGACTAACAAGTAGGATCAGTTCATACAAATTTCCGAATAACAGGACTTGCCGGCGCGTGAGATAGTATGTGTGACAGCGTGCACATACAGGGCATGGGGAACATGCAAAACAGACGATAGTTACAAGCCATATGGTAGCAATTCGCATATGTATTAGTCGGCCTACTATGGACAAGCTTCCGGTAGCTGTCACCCAACTGCGGCATTGGCAAATGCTTATATTTCGTCATATATACTATTTTCCGAATAAAAAACGTGGCGAACGCATTCCGTGCATGCTATAAATTCACCTTGTATAGCCCATTGTGCTCCTAAACTTTCCAAGACGAGCAAATGAAGCACACGTTTTGCACCTTCGACTGATAGCTCAGCGTTGAGATGTAAACAAACTCCTATAAATTCACTTTGGAAGGCGATAAAAACTAAACGGGTATAAGAACTGAAATAATTTTCACTTCGCTAGGAGCGCTATTGTGTTATCCGCGGATCATCTGGATTTCACTGTAGAAATCCGTCTCTAAACCGTACAAAACCTCGAATTTTTGTTGGCACCTCCACAATTCTTCATATAACGCCATATAAGTTAGCCAGCAAAGTCGGCCTACTAATGGTCATGTGTGTGGTAGTAAGCGCTGCTGCCATATGGCTTGTATCTATCGTCAGTTTTGGGAACATGTAAAAAATTCGACGAAAGTAAAACAGGAAAGAAGTCATCAGCTGACTGGTAAATACTTCGCATTGAAAGAAAAGGGAAGTCCGATTAACAACTGAACGATTTCTTGATTCAATTAAAGAAATGTTTTCATGTCAAGAGACAAATGTCATATTTTTCTCTCTTGCGGCGCAAGTATGTTTATCAAACTCATTAAGCATGAAGTGAGTGTGAGCATGACAAAGGATTGGAACAGACTACGACAATATTTGCGCGCGACCATCATAATTTAAATGGAAGCCCACACCATACGACTTCGCGACTTCTCTCGCCGGAACTGGTTGTTGCAAGGTTCCTCGATTTTTTTCTAAAAAATTGATTTTTTAAGCATAATAATTTTGAGGTCACACATTCTTGTGATATTCGCGCATAGTTCCTGACAAGGGCATAACTTCTAAGAGGTATATAAGTTCTGCGCATGCCTAAAGATCCTTGGCAAATTTTGTCGCAGTGTGTTTTTATTTGAGACTTAAAATCGCTCGATTCCATAGTCGTAAAACAATTTGGTCAAACCTTAAAATATATTACAATAACTATTATAGTAATTTATTGTGTTATGTCCTAAAAAAACGTCTTGTGTAGAACTCCGGAACCAATCCAATTGGCGATTCAGTAGATAATCGATTATTGCGAAAATTATAGCAAAAAGGTTTATTTCATTTTCGACTTACGTGTTATGGTCCGATGGAAGCCGTAACAATTTTCTGTATTCATTTGAATTGCAATGAATTACAATGCACTCTTTATTCGCCATTGCTCTTAAAATAACAGATTTCACTTGCGATACCATTTCAAAATTAACGTTCCCGCCAAAAAATCAGCTGTGCTATCGATCTGGCAATAATATATTTCGTTAAGCAACAAACTTTGCTAATCTGGTAACACCAAAATGGCTAAATTTCAACGCACACAGCCATAACTTCCCACTTCACGTACAAACGCAAGCGCGCGCAGACTTACTAATACAATTTCACATATGGGCCGCAGCTATATCTAACTGTCTTACACTAAAGGGCGAAAGCCACTTATTTTCAGTCCTTTCTTGCCTTCATTTTACCTAGCCCCATCAATTTTTTGTTGTTGTAATTATTGACATCCAAGAGCGACCATACTTGTTAGTTATTGTACTATCGCTTGTCCAATATTAGGCCGACTAATACATATGCTAATTGCCAGCATATGGCTTCCCAACTTACGTCAGTTTTGGTAACAAGCCTTCTAGTAGAAATATGCATTTGTGGTAATCAGCTTACTTCTGGCCAGCTAGCATGAGCTGTCAAGCATTGAGTAATTAAATAATACTGGAGTGGACAACCACGTGACAATATGGTTGCAACAACCCCTGCGACCACTTTTCCTACTGCTACGCTCTTGTTTACAACCTTAGAGAGAGCCAAATTGCACAAGCAAACATGGCTGCTGCTCAATGTAAACAAATTTTCATACAATACCGAAAATTTGCTTTCTATTAGAAAAACCTTCAGCATTGTATGAAAAACATGCAAAACATTAATAGAATAACTACTCACTTGTGAAAGGAAACACCTACAGATCCTTTTCCACTATGATTTTTTCACGAAGGCACTACATATTTCATTTTGAAATCCTAAGTTAATTACACAGTGTCACACGTTAAAGTAACTTGAATCACAAACTCCAATCGAATGTTTAAACA
Organism: Odontomyia ornata; assembly: GCA_963969285.1. Lineage (NCBI taxonomy): Eukaryota > Metazoa > Arthropoda > Insecta > Diptera > Stratiomyidae > Odontomyia > Odontomyia ornata. Next base: position 229,624,425 of record OZ017738.1, on the reverse strand, counting down.
CTTGGAACGAATTAAGATCCCGAACACTTTCCACAGTTCTAATATCGGATAAAATTCGCGACGAAACTTGCAATTGGCCAATTTGCATCAGTCAACTTGACAGTCAGTTCACACCTAGTCAGCTTTTGGAACAAGAAAGTGACAAGCAAGAGGCAGACGGGGAGGAAATGACAGACTGTTCACTTGGAAGAGAGCAGAAACCGGTCGCATGCTCTCTCATGCATTTTATATGAGCTTAGCCCATCCAGTTCTTATTAATCTTAGCTGTCAAGTACGTCGGCAAAAAAAAACAAAACACACGTTCAACTCTTTCCACTGACAGCTAGCTTAAGGAAGTAACCAAATCCCTATTCTTTTAATTTTGAGCATCAATAAAACATGAACGGATGTATGAACTGAAACGAAATTCACTTCAGAAGGAGCACTATGGTGTTCTCCGCGGACCATCTGGATTTCACAATTGAAATCCGTAAACTTTAATCCACCTTTTAAACGTTTATTTGCCTCTCTTTTCATTTTGACAGCTCCTCGATTGCAGATGCTAGTTAGTATACATGCTCTGGCTGTATTCAGGCTTTACTTACGTCAGTTCCGATCGTTTCCTAATGATGAAGTTTGATAACGCAAAAACTAATGACGGTTTGTGAGTTTATTGTACATACAATTTTGAATCAATAATACCATTCTATGTGGTAAAATAGCTCTGCAAAGAAAAATGTATTCCAGCTTGACACTGCTCTTGATAAATAATTCCAAAATGACTAGCAATTGGAGCAGTATCTACTTCGTTGGAGCGGAAATATACTTTTCCTTTTCATGTAGTGAACGGCAAAATTTACTGGAATTGATCCAATCTTCTTTCAACGAAAGGTTGAACATTGAATAATCTGGGTCACCTGTTACATTGTTCACTATATTTAAAAATTTTGGCAAGCAAGCGTTTAATGTGTCGCCAGTTAATGAAGAGTAGGTCTCCAATAATATAAGTCCTTTGCACCTATTAAAGGTTTTTAATTAGCCGCTATTCATCACATTACTTACAGCGAAATACCGAGGATGACTTGGCTCTTTATAAATGTCCAGCTGGAAGTACTGATTGTTGACAAGGAAACATCTACGTTTTTTATAAATTGTGAAATGAGCGTCATCTCTTTGAGCCAACAGGTTTATGTAGTCGCGATGAGTAAGTTGTGTTTTCACTTCTACTGACTGGCCATGCAAATGAGGACGACGAATTGTGTGTATATAACTCCATCTATTATTCTGTCCACGTTTCCTTAAGCGCGCTTGAACTTTTGGCCCTGAGGATTGTAAATAGTGATGAACAACATCAAAATCTTGAAATGGAGGAAAATTGGAATCAGTTGGCAGGGGTCCAAGAACTGAAAGTAGAATAATGAACGATAATTATGCTGGATATTTGACAATTTTACCAAGAAATTTGAGTTTCCTAGATGTGGTTTTTAATCGATCTCCAACGTCGATTCCTAATTTTTGGCAAACACATTCTATCAAACGATTCATTTTGATTTCAAAATCGGTGGAATTGTCAATAACATCAAAATATGGATGCCCAACCCAGGCAGCTGCAGATTTATAATCTAAATCCCTTGCCATTTCAACTCCTTCAGAGCGACATGAATGATCCTTAAATAAAATTAAATAATATCATGTTAATTACATTAGAAAAACTCACCTCAATACTATAAAACTCTTCAGCACCATTGGCAGCTGATACTAAATGTAATATTTGATTATATCTATTGTCGCGTAATTCTACCGGATTCCAAGAATTACTCATCATCATTTTCTCCCAGTTTTCTTTAGATATATCTAAAATGTTTTAAAAATGCAGAAAACAGATATTCGAATTCTAAACTGGAATGTTTTCAACTCACAAGCTGATGCGTCCATAACGCCACGATCACAAATTATCAAGCAATTGCGATTACTTGAGTTGCCTAATTCGAAGTAAGTATTCTCAATTTGAATCATTGTTTTGATCAGGTTTTGTTGAAATGTGTATGCTGCAAATAAAAATCAAAAATTAGTATGAGACATATTAAATAACATTAGAAATTAAACTTCAGTAGAATCGTACAAATTATACTAGTGTTCTCTGCTCATTAACGTACAATTACTAACTCAATATGAATTATTAGTATCATCATCTATGGCGCGACAGCCCAAGCCGGGCCTTTGCCTCCAGGATTAATCTCCTCCAATCGCCATGGTGCCGAGACCTTGTCCGCCAGTTGTTCACTCCCAACAAGGATCTGCTGTCAGCGTCTACTGTGTCTTCCCATCGAATTCTCAATCTTCCCGCGTAACGTCTACCTTTTGGTCTACACTCTAATGTTCTTCTGGGTAGCCAGTTTTCTTTCATTCTTTCTACATGGCCCGCCCATTGCAATTTAAGTGACTTTAAGCAAGAGGAAATAGGTGGATCGTCAAATAATTCATACAACTCATCGTTTAACGTAGTCTCCACTCTGTTTCTTGTTTCACTGGGCCGTAGGTTTTCCGGAGCACTTTACGTTCAAATATATCCACTGCATTTTCAGATTCGCTTGTCAGGGTCTATGTTTCACTTCCATATAACAGCACAGGTTTGATTCGTGTTTTGTAAATACAGACCATATTTCTTCGTACCTTAGAATGGGAAGTACGGAGTACAATGTTTTGTTTCCAGCGTTTATATGGCGTCCAATCTCGTCTTACGACGGGCAACTGAGACTGGAGGTACCAGATGAGCCGCGCTTGATCGGCTATGCGGATGATGTTGCGGCTTTGGTCGCTGAACGCACCATCGAATAAGCGCCAATTAGGCTAGGTATGCTAATACGCCCATCGAGAGACTGGATAACTGCTCGCGGGTTCAGTTAAGCACTGGAGAAAACCGAAATGGTCATCTTGACAAAAAAGAGAATCACTAGAGTAAGGGTGATCAGTATTGGAGACATACTAATTGAATCGAAATCAGCGGTGAAGTACCCGGGACTACTGATCGACTCAAAGATAAGTTTCTCTGAGCAAATCAGGGCAACGGCTGAGAAGGCTTACTGAGACTGGAGACGCCAGCTGAGTCGCGCCTGATCGGCTATGCGGATGATGCTGCGGCTCTAGTCGCTGGACGCACCATTAAACAAGCGCATCTTAGGCTAGGTATGCTCATGCGCCGAGTAAGAGACTGGATGACTGCTCGTGAGTTCAATCTAGCACTGGAGAAATCCGAAGAGAATCCCTAGAGTAAGGATGATCAGTATTGGAGAGATACTAATCGAATGGAAGCCACCGGTGAAGTACCTGGAGCTACTGATCGACTCGTAGATGAGTTTCTCTTAGCAAATCAGGGCAACGGCTGAGAAGGCTGCTTCGGGAGTATCGGCTCTGAGCCAGCTTATAGACTGCGCGCCTCATCCCGAATGTGAGACCGTGGCTAAATCGAAGGCATGGTGAGACTGACTTCTATCTGACTCAGCTTTTGAGCGGGCATGAGTGTTTTCAGTCTTACCTGCACAAGATTGTTAAGTCACGATCTCCTGATTGTCCGCTATGCCCAGAAGAGGAACACGATGCCTGCCAAACTGCACAAAATGGGACAGGCTGCGATGGGACCTCTACAGGGATTCGGGAAAGCTCACCCCGGATAGTATAGTCGCGGCGATGCTTGAATCGGTTGACAAATGCAACCAGTTGGCACATTATGTTCGGGCAGTCCTAAAAGATAAAAGGGATTCACAGAAGTCGGGGCTGGGGGATCGCTTGTCTGGCAATTCCTCTTCCCCTCTCCCCTCCCAATAAAGCAGGATTCCCCCTGCTTGAAGGCGCCTCGCGGCGTAACAAAACGAGATCTAGCCCGGAGTAATATGTCAGGGTTCCAGGCTCAGTTCTCTGGTTGACAGGAGAGTGGTCCAGTCGCTTGTGAGCATGAGAGTCCCACACTTACTGCGTAAATGACACCTCCCAACCACAAATAACAGAATTGATATCCCAGATGTTTTTATCAGGATGATCCAGCTCAATATATTCTAAGTTTGCTAACGAGTTTCCTGTTTGTAGGTAACCGAGTACAAAAAAAAGTTGAGGAGTAACATCTTCACCAAAGAAAAATGAAAATTTTGGACAAATGCCGATTTATTTCTCAACATAATCTCCTCTTACTTCGATACATTTCACCCAGCGATGCCCCAACTTCTTTAACACGTCTGAAAAATACGTTTTCTCGATGTCTGCATAGTAGGCCCCCGTGGCGGCGATGACCTCATTCGACACAAATCAGTGCACGACGAGCGACTTAATCAAGTTTGGAAACAAAAAGAAGCCGCATTGGGCTAAGTCTGCAGAATGCGATGGATGGGGTAGCAGTTCGTAGTCCAATTCCGACAAATTGGGCCGTGGCGAATGCGGTGTGAGGCGATGCGTTGTCTTAGTCGAACAACACTTTTTGTTCGCCAAATGGGGCCTTTTTTCTAAAATTCGGCGTCGATTTGGCCCAATAATTCGGCATAACAGAGACCTGTGATCGTTTATACATATATATATATATATATATATATATATATATATATATATATATATATATATATATATATATATATATATATATATATATATGTATATATATATATAAATATATATATATATATATATATATATATATATATATATATATATATATATATATATATATATATATATATATATATATATATATATATATATATATATATATATATATATATATATATATATATATATATATATATAAATATTGTAGTGAATAAGGAGTTTTCAATAAGTCCGTGAAGGACCGCAGCGATGTTCTGCTGCCTCGGCAGAGGAAGGTGTTGATTCCTGCCGAGAATGCCCTCGTCCGGAGACGCATGAATGCGCTGGCAGGCTAGCATTGCGGTGTCGTGGGGCGGGTTCGTTTCCCCGGCACGAGGACTCACTACAAAACATTTCGCATTCACGAATTGCTTGCAGAGATCAAGAGGACGACCGAAGTCGCAAATCTATAGATAACCTCCACGAAGGAATTACGACTTGTTGCGAGAACAAGTGCAACCTGACAAGAAAGACTAATTTGGGGGTGACCTCGTCTTTACCCAAATACATTCAGGGCCCACAAATGAAAGAGGGGCAACCGGGTGGTGGTGGAGCCCCTTCATGCCCACCCAACCGGAATAAATCCAATGTTAAATTGTTGAAGTGGCCAGGTATTCCTCTTCTGAGTGGAAAACTCATACAACTTGAATTATATGAACTTTCCCATCAGAAGGGGAGTACCCCGGTGACCAATTTATGTCATAGAGTTATACAATTGAATGGCATAACTCTATGCCATAAAAAGGCACTTGGCTTGGGCCACTCAACCCATAAAGTCTCCTGAAACAAAAGAAGGAATTAACCTGTACCCGGCGGCTGGCTCATTTTTTGGGGTGAAAGCCTGCCACCGTACCGGGTCCTATACCCGATTGGAAAAGACCGGAAGGGAAAAGACCAATTATTTTGTTTAATTCAGCATTCTTTTTTTTTTTTATTTTTATATAACTTTTTGAAAATAAATTATATTATATTGGGAATCGTAGATTTAAACCACACAGTGACCTAACCAAAAATTTGATACGTCATGTACAAAATTTGTTACTTGAAATTACAAAGAACTATAGTTCACGTTACTATAGCATACACATCACGACCATAAGAAATAGGAGAAAAATTGTACATAGCAACATAAGTTACACTATTATTATGGAAATAATAAAATATTGCTTTTTAAATTTCTTTTGGTTTGAATATATTTATATTCTTACGCTAGTATTTAAGAAACCTGATTTCAATTTCATATATTTTGTGTAGAATATATTCGCGTAGTTTCGGTTCTTTGAATAAGATATTGATACATATCGTACATGCGGATATTTGAGATAATTAAATATTGTGTGCCAATATTATAAGAACTAGTATACGCATGCTATTTTGGTTAGAAAAAAAAAACATAACTTGAAAACATCACATTATACAAATTGTGACAGTCTATGCACTATTTTACATATTAGGATATATTTTTCCCTAATTTATCCTGTTCTGTGTTTGCTTCCATACATCTTTTCCCGATTGTATAGTTTGATATTTTTTTTTTCAATCATTATGACATTGTATGCTTTTGTACCCAGATTATTGTTTTACATTTAGATTTTTCGAATGATATTGTTTCGTATAGAACATTGCAATAAATAGGTAAATAATTAAATATATAATAAAAAAATTAAATAAAAAAAATGGTACTTACAATACCTTTCCCTCGACGACGAGCGCTCGTTGACGAATTGTAGGTAAGCAAGTCCTGTAATTCATTTTTAAGCGTATTATTGTACCGGTTGTAATTTATGAGTCACGACTTCTTTCTTTTGGTAGTGTAGATTCGCATTCGTATAACAACTATTAGTACACGAGTAGGAAGGCATAAAATATATCCTAAGTGTGTATACAATCATATAAAAATTCAGCTATCCAAGTGTAAATACATGTAAACTCATTTTTGAATATCACAAACGTATGGTCTTTGAACGTGGTAATGCTTGCTGCTACTTATTCTACGGCTTTTAATGTTTAATATTTCTTTATATGCAATCCGTTGGTCAATATATGGATTGAGTGATTTGACTAATTCTCCTGGATCTAACTTTTCAGTTGATTTATCACTCTTTGTTGAACTATGTTTGAATACACTATGCGCCTTTTGCATCCAAACGGTGTGTTTTCCCAGAAACAGGGAGTACGGTCCCGCCGTTTCCCAATCAACATGTGCCGCTCCGTACAATGAAGATCTTCACCTCGGCCTTCCAACCACCTGTTGCACAACACTTCGGGACCTAATGCTGATGGCTCATGGCGATATTGGCAGCTGCTATCATTTTTTTACAGGCACTGTCGTAGAAAAAGTAGCAATATGCGAAGTTTTTCCTTTTTTTTTTCTTCTTTTCTTTCGCTGTGCATCCACAGGATGGTAGAAGTTGTCTCTGCCACAAACCTGAAATAACGCATATTGAACTTGACGTATCGAACAAAGACTTATAAAGTAATGGACGCGAAATGAGCTTATTTTCATCCATACGGAATTGCATGCAAAAAAAATTCTGTGCATTTGCATTTGCCTATTTCATACATTTTGGTCGCGTCTGCTCCCACTCGTCTATTATTCACACCCTTTTATCAAAGTGCGCTCTTTCTTTATCCCTATTAAATTCAATTTTATTATTGTTTGGACTCTAGAAATCAGAGCCTGAGTTCGTTTTGCCAAATCATTCTAGGCCCCATATATTGGGCCAAACTGTTCTGCACTATTTACAGATTCATCTAACTCCTTCCCCTAGTCCTCATTAAAGCTAACGCGACCAACTTTAGCTCTTTTCATGATGTTAATTTTTCTTTTCTCCTCCCAATACTCTTAAAAACACTTTGGTAATCAATCCGCTACAATCCCTTTCATAATTTATCATTCGAATCGCATAAGTATTAAAATCAAAATTTTCATTCACGCCGTTTCATTCACAATTTGTTCATTCATAAAGTACTATAAATCCAAAACGCGAATACATTCACACATAAATCAGGCACTCGCGCATTCCCGCACGGACTAACACACTTGTAGCATTTAACTATTTCAGAGACATCGTTCTTCCCACGTTTTTCCACTTGCTCACGTTCCCTTCTTCATTGATTGATGAATTGCTCATGTCGTTTCCGTTACCGCTTTGCAAACTTGGTAACGAGTTGGCAACGTAAGCGAAGGATCGACCACCTTTGGAATTGGTTTAATCTCAGGGGCTAATTCCTTTTCAATGCGATGCAAATCGAAACGATCCTCATATGCGATTAGATTGATGGCAATACCCAAAGGTACGAAACGCCCTGAACGGCCAATACGATGCGAGTAAGTCTCAGCCATACGTGAAAAATCGCAATTAATAGCAGCATTCACAGCCTATACATCAATACCACGTGTAAAAAGATCAGAGCAGACTATATTTCTGCATAGCCCCTGTCGAAAATTCATGGAAACCACGATTTCTATGCGCCTGCGCCATGTTGGCATGGATATAGTAACAACAATAACCAAATTCCGTGATCTTCTTAGCCAGCAATTCCACACGTCGCGTTGAATTGCAAAATATTATCGATTGGCTTATTTGCAACTTAGAGAATAACGCATTAAGACAATGCACTTTTTGCTTCAAATGTATGAACTTTTGATGATTGAAATGTTTTAGGCCAATATAAAATTAAATTTTAATCCCTGTATCCAATTTTAGAGCTTGTTTAAGTATTTCGTATGTGGAAAATGAAACAGCTACCATGGGTATTGCTCTTAAATAGTTAATTGACATTCCTCGCTATAATCCTCGAACGATACCGTTTTCACGGTAAATTAACGTTAATGTTTGCATCATTCCCATCCCAAATTTTGTTGTATCTGGGCTCATCATTGCGAGTTGCATTCTTCTTCTAGTAACATCCAAGGGATATGAAATTGATTGCGCAACAGCTCCAGCTAAGCCACCACACACCAGTTTTGCAGGTATATGTAAAACAAGGCCACCAGTATTCCTTTCGCATTTATTGCATGCGTACTTTGGCAAATACTTCATGCAAAAAAATTTAAACATCTCAAAACAGTAAAATGACAGCCCGGCATACGGGACCATGCCTGTTAAAGTAGGAAAAAAACCCTCTGTAAAGTGCACGTATTCCGCCTTCATTGCGGAACATTTCAGAAGCACACTGCAAAATTCCAGTGTATTTGTGTTCTCCCATTACTTGAAATGCTAAACGAGCACGAATTGTATCTAGCGGATATGCCAATGTAACAGCCGTCAGTCCTGCACAAGCTCCTGCTATAAATTTATCCGCGTGTACTACAAACTTTTAAATGTAGTTCAAACTGCGATAAGTACTTCTTGTACATTTCAAAGGATGTGAACTGCGTGGCTGCGTACGGAAATATCCTAATCATCTGTGCTCCATTGCCTTTATACAATGCCAAAATGATTCCTTCAATATTATGTGCCTGAGACCACTAAACACCCCTAAATGTTCGTAATGAGAGGAATGTGCTTGAAGTAAGATTTTTATCCTATCTAATGGCGCTACAGCAGTTTTAGAACACATCCCAGCAATTCCCCCAGCCAGAAGATTTTTCAGAACAAGTTCATAGTTGCGAAAAGATTCAGCGGAAATAACCATTGTGGATTGATAAATGTCTATTTTCCCCAAATTAAGTCTGGCTAAAGTTTCACAGGAAATACTATTACTAACATTTCATGAAGAAACAATATAAAGAAAGCCGATAAACTGTCGGTTAAGCTCAAATTTATTTTAAGCACGTTCAGGAAGTTCGATTCAATGTTTTCATTAATTCAGTTCGAGATCGGCGTAGCAGATCGGGATAAACAACAGTAATACACGCTTTATTGTCGCGGCTTACGACGAGCATCACCTTGGCGTTTCTAATAAATCCAATAACCACTAACGAATAGCGATACTCCCCTTTCAACGTAGTAAAACCCATACTAAATGCACAAAGTCTTCACTGTTTCCATTTGCCCTATGTTGCACACTTTCCTGCCTTCGTCGTCCCTTCGAATCGCTTACAAAACATAATTTGTGTCGCTGGCGGATTCGCACGCGTAGATTCATTAACTGACCCGAACTCGGATACTTTAGCAATCTCTGGACACGCACAAAACAACCATTAACTGTCCTATACACTCGCACAACTCCAATTATCCAACTTTTGCCTCGAGTCTTTGCTAAATTGCGTTTTTGTCTCTGGCTTGAAGCTTTCATGAACAAAAGATTTTTCCACAGAACTTCATATCAATAACAATCCACCAAACAGTCCCTTTTCTTTTTAGTTCGAAAAGGAATTTTCTTGCAGTCAACGAAAGCAGGACAGGTGATACAAAGAGCGTCGAAGAAAATGAGACGAAACACAGTTTAGCTGACTGCCACTTACACTGCCCCCGTTCTAACGTGTCCGATTTCCGCCTGCTGAGTCCCGCAAGCAGAAGTCACACTCTCGATGGTACGATGACACGAGCTTGGATAACATCACGAGATGGGTCGATTTGCTCGATTACGGGAATGCAATAAGCACCGGTTTTTCCCAGTACCGTTTTTCGCTCGTGCTAATATATCCTTACCACTTAAAGCAATTGGTATAGCCGCCTTTTGAATAGGCGACGGTTCCTCCCAGCCCTTCTCGAAGGTTCCCATTAATATTTTTCGTTTCAAACAGAATTCTTCGAATTCATTTTCTCTGGGGTCTGTTACATCACTAGTCTTAGGTCTATTATCCTTCGGAGGAATCCGCAATTTTGATTTCCAGCCCATGTCATCGTTTAAGTTGTTGCAGCAACTGTCTTATCATGGCTTAAACTTTTTACACTAATTCGAAAAAAAAAAATCCTTAGAAAAACTAATATTAGTTTACTCACGATTTTCTTAATAAGACTCCCTCGCCAACCATTCAAATCACTTCACCTGACACTTCACTGGCACTTACTCGTATCCGCCTTGTGCACGGAGCGGTTTATGGGAAACAGTTCACTGAAAACATGTTCGAGGCACACGCAATAACCTCGCTCGTACCATGTGGAAATAGAAGTGCCATCTATGTGTGAACATGCGGTGGTGATAATGCACACTCATTTCGGTTATTTTTAAAATTCTAAATCGTTTTTTTTTTGTAGATTCGATTAAGTTTTCAATTGAAAGCAATTTATGTTTATAATTATTAGGCGTAATTAAGGGGGAAATAAATCGAAAGAATAGGACAGGCACGCGTTAATTACCGACAAACAAAACAATTTTTAATTAATATTATGGTTGGTAAAATTTGACAAATTTTGTGGGGTTTAAATGATACAATGATTTTATCGTTCCTATAATTTAAGGGGTTAACCGTTTCGTTCTAAGCATTTGCATACCGCGTTACACCGCAATTAGTTAAATTATATTCAAAAGATATTGAAATAAAATCACTACACATTAAAACAGTTTTAGAATTTTGTTTCCCGGGTGTTAAGTACAAAAGAAATTTTTTCTTTACTTATTTTTCATGCGAAAAAAAAACGAGTGTTGCGATGAGGAAGGTGACTGAATGGTTACTCCTTGTTAAATTGAGTTGGTGCTGTGTGCCTGTGTCAGCGCTGCTTTTAGAGCCATAGCTCCTAGATTACTACAGGGCACCTAATTTTCTCGTGATCCCAAGTCAATGCGGATTGCGAAAAAGGAGCTGAAGGATATTTCTGTGTATCATGGGTTGGCTTCGGCGTCGGGACTAGAGATGACGGACAATAAAAGAAAAACACAATTGACAGACGGACGGACTGACTTATGTTTATGTTTGCCCGGAAATATACAACACTTGTGCGTTTTTTTTTTTTTTTGAAAATATATGCGGACGGACAAACAGACGTGACTAATTATCTATCGGCGCAGGTCTTTCGCGTGGTATATCGCCACTTCTTTTCCCGATGGATCCGTTATCAAGTAACGGTTAGGTCCCATTACCTTCTTTATGCGGCTTTTCAAGAATCGTCTGTCCAGCTTGGCGTTGTAATGCCCCGCGGCGTCACTTTGGCGGAAGTTTCGCCGGAAAACTTCATCTCCTTCTTTGAAATTAGCAGATCGTGACCGGAGATTGTACTGCGCTTCATTTGCACTACCTGCGGCCTTAATCTTCCGTCCGATTTGTTGGCGGAGGTCTCCTAGACGTTCGTGGGGCTCCAGCGCAACGACGGGGTCTCCCAAACACTTTAATTGCCGTAACAGTCGGTATGATTTACCGTGGCAAATCATGTGCTGTCCAAAGGCGGCAAAGTAAGGGGCGACACCGGTGACAGAATGATACGAGGATCGCAGGGCGCAGGTGATGGCAGACAATCGACGATCCCAATCCTTTTGAGATGGGTGAACGTAGGAACGGATCGCAGCCAATAGGGTGCGGTTCAAACGTTCTGATGCGTTGGACTGAGGAGAATATATGGGCGTCAGTTGGTGTTCAACGCCATACTGCTCAAGTAGGCTCTTAAACTGCCGAGACCGGAACTGTACTCCATTATCTGAGTACACACTCTCTGGAACACCGAACACATGAAATACCCGGTTCTCTAAGAATTTCACGATCGATGGAGTTGTAAACTTACGGATAGGTTCCACCATTGGGAACTTTGAGAGCTGATCTAGAACGACTATAGCTCCGATGTGTCCCATTGAAGACCGAGGATATGGACCGAGTAGATCGATGTATAGACGCTGGAACACGCGTTCTGGAACGTTGAGTTGACCCATAGGAGGTCGAAGAGGCTGGTTGGGCGCTTTGGTGCCTTTACAGGTCTCACAGGCGCTCACGTAGTCTTTGACCTGGGATGCCATTTTAGGCCAAAAGAAGTATTTCTTGAGTCGCGGTAATGTTCGACCGTAACCTCCGTGGGCACTTAAAGGAAGGTCATGTGCGCGGAGGATCAGGTGTTGTGTCATTTCCTCCGGTACCCAGAGTTTCCAAGACTCTTCTTCCTGCCATGGATCACGAGTGGCGTATTCATTTCGTCTATACACATAGCCGTCTATTACCTTCAAATCAGGCAGCTGTGATTGTTGGGTCGCTATGGTTTGCCTCAACTCTTTGTAGCTGTCTGATTCGAAGTGTGGGCTGTCCAAATCTATTTCGATGGGGTCCTCGTCATTTATTGTCAATTCGGCTCCCTCTGGGGAAAACATCCGTGAGAGAGTGTCGGGTACGATGTTCTGGGTCCCTTTCCGATGTTTGATGGAGAACTTGAACCCTTGCAGTTTAAGAGCCCATCTGGCTAGGCGTCCACTTAAATCTGCCTGGTTCATCAACCATTGTAGTGACGCGTGGTCCGTGATGATCTCGAATTGGTGGCCCTCGATATAAGCTCGGAATTTCTTCACAGCCATTACCGCTGCCAAACATTCTTGCTCGGAAACAGTATAGTTTCTTTGGGCCGAATTCAGCTTATTGGACATGAAGGCGATGGGAGCTTCCTCTCCTTCGTCGGTCAATTGCACCAGCACGGCCCCTACTCCATGTTGACTTGCGTCACAATGAATGGAGAAGGGCTTCGTGAAGTCGGGGCTGTGCAAGACAGGAGCTGATGTGAGGGCTTGTTTAAGCTCTTCAAATGCCTTTCGGCTGAGTTCGGTCCAAACGAACTTCCCCTTCCGCAACATGTCTGACAGGGGCGCTGAAACTGTTGCGTAATTCCGAACAAACCTTCGGTACCAGCCGCACACACCAAGGAAACGTCGTAGCTGCTTCACAGTTTTTGGTAAGGGGAACTCATCAATCGCACGAGTTTTGTCTGGATCCGTTTTGATAGTGCCATGTCCTATAACATGACCGAGGTATCGGACTTCTTTCATGACAAACTTACTTTTCTGTACGTTGATGGTGAGTCCCGCCTTACTGATTGGCAGGGCTACTTCTTGTAGAAGTAGGAGGTGTTGATCGAACGTTTCCGTGATGAGTAACAGATCATCAAGGTACACGAACACTTGGTGTTTTAGGTGAGGTGGGATGACCTTGTCCATCAACCGAGTCATCGTTTGCGGCGCGTTACACAGGCCAAAGGGCATTGTGACGAACTGATATAATGGTCGTCCAGGCACTGTGAAGGCGGTCTTGTCCCTCGAGCCCTCATCGAGTGGAATTTGCCAGAAGGCGTCTTTTAGGTCGAGACTGGTGATATAATTGGCTTTCGGCAGTCTCCCTAGTATTCCATCGATGAGTGGAAGAGGGTACGCGTCCTTGATGGTAACCGCGTTTACCTTACGGGCATCAAGACAGAGGCGGACTTTACCTGGCTTCACAACCAAGGTTACCGGTGATGACCAGGCACTTTGGGACTCCTCTATGACCCCTAACTCGAGCATCCTATCTAGTTCCGCGTACACCAATTTCTCCATGGCCGGCGAGATGGCGTAGTGTCTCTGTTTAATCGGTTTACTATCGCCAACGTCGATGGAGTGTGAGACTAGGGTGGTGCGGCCAAGGCCTTGGGTGGCGTAAGATGGGAAGGCAGCAATGGATGCTTCCAGGCGTTGCCGTTGGTTAGGCGTCAGGTCATGCCTATCGGGAGTAGAAGTGATTTCGTTGACATTTCTGGTTTTTAAAGACAAATCGGTGAATAAATCGGAGGCCAGTCCAAAGCGAAGGACGAAATCGACACCAAGGTATACATTCTGAGTCAAAGACGGGATAATGTAGAACGTAATATCCTTCGTCTGACCCCTGAACGTCACGGGTGTGGTTAGTTTACCTCGTATAGGGTGTTTGGTGCCATCAGCTGTACTAATTTCAGTGCGCCAGGATTTAATCAAGTTCGGATAGTCTTGGAGCACCTTCGAGCCAAAGCTCGAGGCAAGACAACTGATACTGGCACCCGTGTCGATCAAAGCAAACACGGTCTCGCCCAACACTTTAATTGGATGATAAGGTCTGATCTCATTCTCAGCAACCTCCGAGATGTTACACGAGTTTACGGTTTGACGGCAGGTGCGCACTCTCTTGCGGAAATTCCGCCAACGACGGGTTGACCATTTTGTCGTGCACGGACGGGAAGTGACGACTTGGGAAGCAAATATTCGCTCTCGAGCCACCCGATATTCCTGCAGTCTAACATGATAAGGTTTTAGAGTGCGTACTTGAGGCTGCCGCGGTTCTTCTGGCAGTGACTGCGATGGTCGTTTTAATATTGTCGTTGGTGAGGTCTCCGGAAGAGAGTGAACATCCGCAGTCGTAATGGTCATGGCTGGTGGGTTAACGTCAGGTTTGTTGGGGTGAGCCGCTGACTGAGGAGCTACTGCTGGGGTTTCGAGTACCGCTGAGGTGGTCGGGTACTCTTTTGGCCGTTTTTTCGCGCGGCACATTCAGAACAGTCCGGAAAGTAAGTGTCCGGCTTGCCGCAACCGTAGCAGAAAACCTTACGTTCTGCTCGGCATGAAATGAACCGGTGTCCGGTTTGGTGGCAATTCCAGCAGGTCGTAAGACTTCCCACTGCTGCTACAGCAAGATGGTCTGGGTCCAAATCATCCTCCAGATCTATGGTGGTATAATCTGGGGCCAATTCCGCGATTCCTTGTCGAGGACCCGTCCTGGTTAGTAAATATGGCCGGTCCCGTAGGTCTTCCTCAAACCCTTCTATGCGACGCACATTTCTCAGCAGGGCCTCCATACTCTGTGGATCGGAGTTCACGATATGCCGACGAATCTCCGGTCTTAGATTGCGCTTTAGCAGGCGTAGAATTTGGGTAGAAGACAATGGCTCTGACAGCTGGTCATTCAACCGAAGGATATCGGCTCGATATTGATGGAAGGACTCGTCCGGACGCTGCCATCTAGCATTCATCTTGTTCAGGACTAATTCGTCCATGTCGACCGTAGGGTATTCCATGCGGAGTACCTCCTTCAACCGTGACCAGCGTATGGATGGTGGAGCTGAATGTATTCGCCAATATGTCTCCAGTGCTGCTCCCCTAAGCAGCATTGGCAAGTATCCTGCGAGCGCTGTGCGGTCTCCTGCTAGCATCTGCTCAATCAGCGACTCCACCCGACTTATGAAGACTTCCACCGTTATAGTATTGGGTTCCCCACTGAAATGTAGATTCCATCCCTGGATGATGCTGGGGATCTGTGTCGGCTTCAGCCGATACATGTCGTGTGGATGGAAGCGTTGTTCCGGCGGAATCACGGGAGCTTGATTAGGTGGCGGTGCTTGGCTCAATCGGGGCCGGTAAACTGGAGCCAACGGATTCATGGCTGCACCTGGCCGGATCCGTTCGGGATCACGCCGCGAGTCTACCGGGAAATCCCACGGATGTGGGTCCGACTCCCACATAGGAGGAGTTCTTGGCCGGGGTGGTGCGGGGTTCTCTCTCTGGCTTTCTAGCGAGGCTAACCGGGTGGACATGTCCTGCATTAGTGCCATTAGATCTTGTAAAACTGTCGCTTCCACAGCCACAGGGGGACTCGCTCCTTCTGCAGGCGGAACTGCTTCAGCCCTGTAGTCTTCGTCTCGTGCACTCCTTGTCGTGGATGGAAGGGGTCCGCTTTTGGGGACAGCTCCACTTGCACTGGAGGACTGGGGTCGTTCTGTTGCTGGCTGTGCGATTTCTAATGGCTGACGACAGAGCGGGCACGTGGATGAGGTTTGCCGCAGTTGGGCCAAACACAGCTGGTGTAGCCTGTGTCCGCATTGCAACCTCTGGCTTGTGGTTTCATCCATGTCCTCGTGACATATGGAGCACAAGAGAGCTGGTCCGGCATCCGACCTTAACTTCCTCCTCTCTGGCGTGCGTTTGGTGGGCATGCTAAATGAAATTTATTTTTCTAAATAATATTTAACTATAACTATCTATAATTAATGAAAAAAAATGAAAAAAGAATGTAATGTATAATATATATAGCTTCCAAGTGGCCGTCAGTGGCGAACTATAAAAGTACCTCAAAAAAGAATGTATGAAAAATTTTAAGTGGTGATCGAACTATCAAAAAAAATAATAACCGGTCTTTCCCTTCCGTCCTTCCTCCCAAGTATGGACACCATGGCACAATCCTTCCAAAACGTTTCAGGGACACTCTCTTGTGGCACCATGAAAATCAGGGTTCAGAAGTGATCCCTCATTAGCAAACTTCTCAAGTTACAACTTGTCAGCCCAGGGTGGGATTCTAATCCACAAGCAGCGCGTGTCTTGGCATGGATAGTCATGGATTAGCTAATCAGCCAATCACATGAAATCAAAATCCATGTAATTTAAGACACTTAGGCACCGCTGGTTTGGGGAGCGGATCAGAATCCTCCGCAAAATAGATGTTGGGATAATAACTTCCGAACACAAAAAGGGACTCTAATATCATTTGGCCTTACTAGTTATACAATGGTGGTAAACCACCAAAGTATAATTCAAAAGCAGGACCAAACGATATTGATGTCCAGGGACAACACACGTTCGAAAGTTATTAGGCTGCTGGGGCACGATCAGTGCATTTACCCTCGGGAGTTATCTACCCGCCAAAATTTCTAACACCTAGTGGGGACACCTAGAGACGATGGACTGTCTCGTGCTCACGACTGATGATACAGCCGGGCTTTTCGGGCCCCACGTTGGGCGCCATTTGTAGTGAATAAGGAGTTTTCAATAAGTCCGTGAAGGACCGCAGCGATGTTCTGCTGCCTCGGCAGAGGAAGGTGTTGATTCCTGCCGAGAATGCCCTCGTCCGGAGACGCGTGAATGCGCTGGCAGGCTAGCATTGCGGTGTCGTGGGGCGGGTTCGTTTCCCCGGCACGAGGACTCACTACAAAACATTTCGCATTCACGAATTGCTTGCAGAGATCAAGAGGACGACCGAAGTCGCAAATCTGTAGATAACCTCCACGAAGGAATTACGACTTGTTGCGAGAACAAGTGCAACCTGACAAGAAAGACTAATTTGGGGGTGACCTCGTCTTTACCCAATACATTCAGGGCCCACAAATGAAAGAGGGGCAACCGGGTGGTGGTGGAGCCCCTTCATGCCCACCCAACCGGAATAAATCCAATGTTAAATTGTTGAAGTGGCCAGGTATTCCTCTTCTGAGTGGAAAACTCATACAACTTGAATTATATGAACTTTCCCATCAGAAGGGGAGTACCCCGGTGACCAATTTATGTCATAGAGTTATACAATTGAATGGCATAACTCTATGCCATAAAAAGGCACTTGGCTTGGGCCACTCAACCCATAAAGTCTCCTGAAACAAAAGAAGGAATTAACCTGTACCCGGCGGCTGGCTCATTTTTTGGGGTGGAAGCCTGCCACCGTACCGGGTCCTATACCCGATTGGAAAAGACCGGAAGGGAAAAGACCAATTTTTTTGTTTAATTCAGCATTCTTTTTTTTTTTATTTTTATATAACTTTTTGAAAATAAATTATATTATATTGGGAATCGTAGATTTAAACCACACAGTGACCTAACCAAAAATTTGATACGTCATGTACAAAATTTGTTACTTGAAATTACAAAGAACTATAGTTCACGTTACTATAGCATACACATCACGACCATAAGAAATAGGAGAAAAATTGTACATAGCAACATAAGTTACACTATTATTATGGAAATAATAAAATATTGCTTTTTAAATTTCTTTTGGTTTGAATATATTTATATTCTTACGCTAGTATTTAAGAAACCTGATTTCAATTTCATATATTTTGTGTAGAATATATTCGCGTAGTTTCGGTTCTTTGAATAGGATATTGATACATATCGTACATGCGGATATTTGAGATAATTAAATATTGTGTGCCAATATTATAAGAACTAGTATACGCATGCTATTTTGGTTAGAAAAAAAAAACATAACTTGAAAACATCACATTATACAAATTGTGACAGTCTATGCACTATTTTACATATTAGGATATATTTTTCCCTAATTTATCCTGTTCTGTGTTTGCTTCCATACATCTTTTCCCGATTGTATAGTTTGATATTTTTTTTTCAATCATTATGACATTGTATGCTTTTGTACCCAGATTATTGTTTTACATTTAGATTTTTCGAATGATATTGTTTCGTATAGAACATTGCAATAAATAGGTAAATAATTAAATATATAATAAAAAAATTAAATAAAAAAAATGGTATTTACAATACCTTTCCCTCGACGACGAGCGCTCGTTGACGAATTGTAGGTAAGCAAGTCCTGTAATTCATTTTTAAGCGTATTATTGTACCGGTTGTAATTTATGAGTCACGACTTCTTTCTTTTGGTAGTGTTGATTCGCATTCGTATAACAACTATTAGTACACGAGTAGGAAGGCATAAAATATATCCTAAGTGTGTATACAATCATATAAAAATTCAGCTATCCAAGTGTAAATACATGTAAACTCATTTTTGAATATCACAAACGTATGGTCTTTGAACGTGGTAATGCTTGCTGCTACTTATTCTACGGCTTTTAATGTTTAATATTTCTTTATATGCAATCCGTTGGTCAATATATGGATTGAGTGATTTGACTAATTCTCCTGGATCTAACTTTTCAGTTGATTTATCACTCTTTGTTGAACTATGTTTGAATACACTATGCGCCTTTTGCATCCAAACGGTGTGTTTTCCCAGAAACAGGGAGTACGGTCCCGCCGTTTCCCAATCAACATGTGCCGCTCCGTACAATGAAGATCTTCACCTCGGCCTTCCAACCACCTGTTGCACAACACTTCGGGACCTAATGCTGATGGCTCATGGCGATATTGGCAGCTGCTATCATTTTTTTACAGGCACTGTCGTAGAAAAAGTAGCAATATGCGAAGTTTTTCCTTTTTTTTTTTCTTCTTTTCTTTCGCTGTGCATCCACAGGATGGTAGAAGTTGTCTCTGCCACAAACCTGAAATAACGCATATTGAACTTGACGTATCGAACAAAGACTTATAAAGTAATGGACGCGAAATGAGCTTATTTTCATCCATACGGAATTGCATGCAAAAAAAATTCTGTGCATTTGCATTTGCCTATTTCATACATTTTGGTCGCGTCTGCTCCCACTCGTCTATTATTCACACCCTTTTATCAAAGTGCGCTCTTTCTTTATCCCTATTAAATTCAATTTTATTATTGTTTGGACTCTAGAAATCAGAGCCTGAGTTCGTTTTGCCAAATCATTCTAGGCCCCATATATTGGGCCAAACTGTTCTGCACTATTTACAGATTCATCTAACTCCTTCCCCTAGTCCTCATTAAAGCTAACGCGACCAACTTTAGCTCTTTTCATGATGTTAATTTTTCTTTTCTCCTCCCAATACTCTTAAAAACACTTTGGTAATCAATCCGCTACAATCCCTTTCATAATTTATCATTCGAATCGCATAAGTATTAAAATCAAAATTTTCATTCACGCCGTTTCATTCACAATTTGTTCATTCATAAAGTACTATAAATCCAAAACGCGAATACATTCACACATAAATCAGGCACTCGCGCATTCCCGCACGGACTAACACACTTGTAGCATTTAACTATTTCAGAGACATCGTTCTTCCCACGTTTTTCCACTTGCTCACGTTCCCTTCTTCATTGATTGATGAATTGCTCATGTCGTTTCCGTTACCGCTTTGCAAACTTGGTAACGAGTTGGCAACGTAAGCGAAGGATCGACCACCTTTGGAATTGGTTTAATCTCAGGGGCTAATTCCTTTTCAATGCGATGCAAATCGAAACGATCCTCATATGCGATTAGATTGATGGCAATACCCAAAGGTACGAAACGCCCTGAACGGCCAATACGATGCGAGTAAGTCTCAGCCATACGTGAAAAATCGCAATTAATAGCAACATTCACAGCCTATACATCAATACCACGTGTAAAAAGATCAGAGCAGACTATATTTCTGCATAGCCCCTGGCGAAAATTCATGGAAAACACGATTTCTATGCGCCTGCGCCATGTTGGCATGGATATAGTAACAACAATAACCAAATTCCGTGATCTTCTTAGCCAGCAATTCCACACGTCGCGTTGAATTGCAAAATATTATCGATTGGCTTATTTGCAACTTAGAGAATAACGCATTAAGACAATGCACTTTTTGCTTCAAATGTATGAACTTTTGATGATTGAAATGTTTTAGGCCAATATAAAATTAAATTTTCATCCCTGTATCCAATTTTAGAGCTTGTTTAAGTATTTCGTATGTGGAAAATGAAACAGCTACCATGGGTATTGCTCTTAAATAGTTAATTGACATTCCTCGCTATAATCCTCGAACGATACCGTTTTCACGGTAAATTAACGTTAATGTTTGCATCATTCCCATCCCAAATTTTGTTGTATCTGGGCTCATCATTGCGAGTTGCATTCTTCTTCTAGTAACATCCAAGGGATATGAAATTGATTGCGCAACAGCTCCAGCTAAGCCACCACATACCAGTTTTGCAGGTATATGTAAAACAAGGCCACCAGTATTCCTTTCGCATTTATTGCATGCGTACTTTGGCAAATACTTCATGCAAAAAAATTTAAACATCTCAAAACAGTAAAATAACAGCTCGGCATACGGGACCATGCCTGTTAAAGTAGGAAAAAAACCCTCTGTAAAGTGCACGTATTCCGCCTTCATTGCGGAACATTTCAGAAGCACACTGCAAAATTCCAGTGTATTTGTGTTCTCCCATTACTTGAAATGCTAAACGAGCACGAATTGTATCTAGCGGATATGCCAATGTAACAGCCGTCAGTCCTGCACAAGCTCCTGCTATAAATTTATCCGCGTGTACTACAAACTTTTAAATGTAGTTCAAACTGCGATAAGTACTTCTTGTACATTTCAAAGGATGTGAACTGCGTGGCTGCGTACGGAAATATCCTAATCATCTGTGCTCCATTGCCTTTATACAATGCCAAAATGATTCCTTCAATATTATGTGCCTGAGACCACTAAACACCCCTAAATGTTCGTAATGAGAGGAATGTGCTTGAAGTAAGATTTTTATCCTATCTAATGGCGCTACAGCAGTTTTAGAACACATCCCAGCAATTCCCCCAGCCAGAAGATTTTTCAGAACAAGTTCATAGTTGCGAAAAGATTCAGCGGAAATAACCATTGTGGATTGATAAATGTCTATTTTCCCCAAATTAAGTCTGGCTAAAGTTTCACAGGAAATACTATTACTAACATTTCATGAAGAAACAATATAAAGAAAGCCGATAAACTGTCGGTTAAGCTCAAATTTATTTTAAGCACGTTCAGGAAGTTCGATTCAATGTTTTCATTAATTCAGTTCGAGATCGGCGTAGCAGATCGGGATAAACAACAGTAATACACGCTTTATTGTCGCGGCTTACGACGAGCATCACCTTGGCGTTTCTAATAAATCCAATAACCACTAACGAATAGCGATACTCCCCTTTCAACGTAGTAAAACCCATACTAAATGCACAAAGTCTTCACTGTTTCCATTTGCCCTATGTTGCACACTTTCCTGCCTTCGTCGTCCCTTCGAATCGCTTACAAAACATAATTTGTGTCGCTGGCGGATTCGCACGCGTAGATTCATTAACTGACCCGAACTCGGATACTTTAGCAATCTCTGGACACGCACAAAACAACCATTAACTGTCCTATACACTCGCACAACTCCAATTATCCAACTTTTGCCTCGAGTCTTTGCTAAATTGCGTTTTTGTCTCTGGCTTGAAGCTTTCATGAACAAAAGATTTTTCCACAGAACTTCATATCAATAACAATCCACCAAACAGTCCCTTTTCTTTTTAGTTCGAAAAGGAATTTTCTTGCAGTCAACGAAAGCAGGACAGGTGATACAAAGAGCGTCGAAGAAAATGAGACGAAACACAGTTTAGCTGACTGCCACTTACACTGCCCCCGTTCGTCCTAAACTACACTCCACGTTCTAACGTGTCCGATTTCCGCCTGCTGAGTCCCGCAAGCAGAAGTCACACTCTCGATGGTACGATGACACGAGCTTGGATAACATCACGAGATGGGTCGATTTGCTCGATTACGGGAATGCAATAAGCACCGGTTTTTCCCAGTACCGTTTTTCGCTCGTGCTAATATATCCTTACCACTTAAAGCAATTGGTATAGCCGCCTTTTGAATAGGCGACGGTTCCTCCCAGCCCTTCTCGAAGGTTCCCATTAATATTTTTCGTTTCAAACAGAATTCTTCGAATTCATTTTCTCTGGGGTCTGTTACATCACTAGTCTTAGGTCTATTATCCTTCGGAGGAATCCGCAATTTTGATTTCCAACCCATGTCATCGTTTAAGTTGTTGCAGCAACTGTCTTATCATGGCTTAAACTTTTTACACTAATTCGAAAAAAAAAATCCTTCGGAGGAATCCGCAATTTTGATTTCCAGCCCATGTCATCGTTTAAGTTGTTGCAGCAACTGTCTTATCATGGCTTAAACTTTTTACACTAATTCGAAAAAAAAAAATCCTTAGAAAAACTAATATTAGTTTACTCACGATTTTCTTAATAAGACTCCCTCGCCAACCATTCAAATCACTTCACCTGACACTTCACTGGCACTTACTCGTATCCGCCTTGTGCACGGAGCGGTTTATGGGAAACAGTTCACTGAAAACATGTTCGAGGCACACGCAATAACCTCGCTCATACCATGTGGAAATAGAAGTGCCATCTATGTGTGAACATGCGGTGGTGATAATGCACACTCATTTCGGTTATTTTTAAAATTCTAAATCGTTTTTTTTTTGTAGATTCGATTAAGTTTTCAATTGAAAGCAATTTATGTTTATAATTATTAGGCGTAATTAAGGGGGAAATAAATCGAAAGAATAGGACAGGCACGCGTTAATTACCGACAAACAAAACAATTTTTAATTAATATTATGGTTGGAATGGGTAAAATTTGACAAATTTTGTGGGGTTTAAATGATACAATGATTTTATCGTTCCTATAATTTAAGGGGTTAACCGTTTCGTTCTAAGCATTTGCATACCGCGTTACACCGCAATTAGTTAAATTATATTCAAAAGATATTGAAATAAAATCACTACACATTAAAACAGTTTTAGAATTTTGTTTCCCGGGTGTTAAGTACAAAAGAAATTTTTTCTTTACTTATTTTTCATGCGAAAAAAAACGAGTGTTGCGATGAGGAAGGTGACTGAATGGTTACTCCTTGTTAAATTGAGTTGGTGCTGTGTGCCTGTGTCAGCGCTGCTTTTAGAGCCATAGCTCCTAGATTACTACAGGGCACCTAATTTTCTCGTGATCCCAAGGCAATGCGGATTGCGAAAAAGGAGCTGAAGGATATTTCTGTGTATCATGGGTTGGCTTCGGCGTCGGGACTAGAGATGACGGACAATAAAAGAAAAACACAATTGACAGACGAACGGACTGACTTATGTTTATGTTTGCCCGGAAATATACAACCCTTGTGCGTTTTTTTTTTTTTGAAAATATATGCGGACGGACAAACAGACGTGACTCATTATCTATCGGCGCAGGTCTTTCGCGTGGTATATCGCCACTTCTTTTCCCGATGGATCCGTTATCAAGTAACGGTTAGGTCCCATTACCTTCTTTATGCGGCTTTTCAAGAATCGTCTGTCCAGCTTGGCGTTGTAATGCCCCGCGGCGTCACTTTGGCGGAAGTTTCGCCGGAAAACTTCATCTCCTTCTTTGAAATTAGCAGATCGTGACCGGAGATTGTACTGCGCTTCATTTGCACTACCTGCGGCCTTAATCTTCCGTCCGATTTGTTGGCGGAGGTCTCCTAGACGTTCGTGGGGCTCCAGCGCAACGACGGGGTCTCCCAAACACTTTAATTGCCGTAACAGTCGGTATGATTTACCGTGGCAAATCATGTGCTGTCCAAAGGCGGCAAAGTAAGGGGCGACACCGGTGACAGAATGATACGAGGATCGCAGGGCGCAGGTGATGGCAGACAATCGACGATCCCAATCCTTTTGAGATGGGTGAACGTAGGAACGGATCGCAGCCAATAGGGTGCGGTTCAAACGTTCTGATGCGTTGGACTGAGGAGAGTATATGGGCGTCAGTTGGTGTTCAACGCCATACTGCTCAAGTAGGCTCTTAAACTGCCGAGACCGGAACTGTACTCCATTATCTGAGTACACACTCTCTGGAACACCGAACACATGAAATACCCGGTTCTCTAAGAATTTCACGATCGATGGAGTTGTAAACTTACGGATAGGTTCCACCATTGGGAACTTTGAGAGCTGATCTAGAACGACTATAGCTCCGATGTGTCCCATTGAAGACCGAGGATATGGACCGAGTAGATCGATGTATAGACGCAGGAACACGCGTTCTGGAACGTTGAGTTGACCCATAGGAGGTCGAAGAGGCTGGTTGGGCGCTTTGGTGCCTTTACAGGTCTCACAGGCGCTCACGTAGTCTTTGACCTGGGATGCCATTTTAGGCCAAAAGAAGTATTTCTTGAGTCGCCGTAGTGTTCGACCGTAACCTCCGTGGGCACTTAAAGGATGGTCATGTGCGCGGAAGATCAGATGTTGTGTCATTTCCTCCGGTACCCAGAGTTTCCAAGACTCTTCTTCCTGCCATGGATCACCAGTGGCGTATTCATTTCGTCTATACACATAGCCGTCTATTACCTTCAAATCAGGCAGCTGTGTTTGTTGGGTCGCGATGGTTTGCCTCAACTCTTTGTAGCTATCTGATTCGAAATGTGGGCTGTCCAAATCTATTTCGATGGGGTCCTCGTCAGTTATTGTTAATTCGGCTCCCTCTGGGGAAAACATCCGTGAGAGAGTGTCGGGTACGATGTTCTGGGTCCCTTTCCGATGTTTGATGGAGAACTTGAACCCTTGCAGTTTAAGAGCCCATCTGGCTAGGCGTCCACTTAAATCTGCCTGGTTCATCAACCATTGTAGTGACGCGTGGTCCGTGATGATCTCGAATTGGTGGCCCTCGATATAAGCTCGGAATTTCTTCACAGCCATTACCGCTGCCAAACATTCTTGCTCGGAAACAGTATAGTTTCTTTGGGCCGAATTCAGCTTATTGGACATGAAGGCGATGGGAGCTTCCTCTCCTTCGTTGGTCAATTGCACCAGCACGGCTCCTACTCCATGTTGAATTGCGTCACAATGAATGGAGAAGGGCTTCGTGAAGTCGGGGCTGTGCAAAACAGGAGCTGATGTGAGGGCTTGTTTAAGCTCTTCAAATGCCTTTCGGCTGAGTTCGGTCCAAACGAACTTCCCCTTCCGCAACATGTCTGACAGGGGCGCTGAAACTGTTGCGTAATTCCGAACAAACCTTCGGTACCAGCCGCACACACCAAGGAAACGTCGTAGCTGCTTCACAGTTTTTGGTAAGGGGAACTCATCAATCGCACGAGTTTTGTCTGGATCCGTTTTGATAGTGCCATGTCCTATAACATGACCGAGGTATCGGACTTCTTTCATGACAAACTTACTTTTCTGTACGTTGATGGTGAGTCCCGCCTTACTGATGTGCAGGGCTACTTCTTGTAGAAGTAGGAGGTGTTGATCGAACGTTTCCGTGATGAGTAACAGATCATCAAGGTACACGAACACTTGGTGTTTCAGGTGAGGTGGGATGACCTTGTCCATCAACCGAGTCATCGTTTGCGGCGCGTTACACAGGCCAAAGGGCATTGTGACGAACTGATATAATGGTCGTCCAGGCACTGTGAAGGCGGTCTTGTCCCTCGAGCCCTCATCGAGTGGAATTTGCCAGAAGGCGTCTTTTAGGTCGAGACTGGTGATATAATTGGCTTTCGGCAGTCTCCCTAGTATTCCATCGATGAGTGGAAGAGGGTACGCGTCCTTGATGGTAACCGCGTTTACCTTACGGGCATCAAGACAGAGGCGGACTTTACCTGGCTTCACAACCAAGGTTACCGGTGATGACCAGGCACTTTGGGACTCCTCTATGACCCCTAACTCGAGCATCCTATCTAGTTCCGCGTACACCAATTTCTCCATGGCCGGCGAGATGGCGTAGTGTCTCTGTTTAATCGGTTTACTATCGCCAACGTCGATGGCGTGTGAGACTAGGGTGGTGCGGCCAAGGCCTTGGGTGGCGTAAGATGGGAAGGCAGCAATGGATGCTTCCAGGCGTTGCCGTTGGTTAGGCGTCAGGTCATGCATATCGGGAGTAGAAGTGATTTCGTTGACATTTCTGGTTTTTAAAGACAAATCGGTGAATAAATCGGAGGCCAGTCCAAAGCGAAGGACGAAATCGACACCAAGGTATACATTCTGAGTCAAAGACGGGATAATGTAGAACGTAATATCCTTCGTCTGACCCCTGAACGTCACGGGTGTGGTTAGTTTACCTCGTATAGGGTGTTTGGTGCCATCAGCTGTACTAATTTCAGTGCGCCAGGATTTAATCAAGTTCGGATAGTCTTGGAGCACCTTCGAGCCAAAGCTCGAGGCAAGACAACTGATACTGGCACCCGTGTCGATCAAAGCAAACACGGTCTCGCCCAACACTTTAATTGGATGATAAGGTCTGATCTCATTCTCAGCAACCTCCGAGATGTTACACGAGTTTACGGTTTGACGGCAGGTGCGCACTCTCTTGCGGAAATTCCGCCAACGACGGGTTGACCATTTTGTCGTGCACGGACGGGAAGTGACGACTTCGGAAGCAAATATTCGCTCTCGAGCCACCCGATATTCCTGCAGTCTAACATGATAAGGTTTTAGAGTGCGTACTTGAGGCTGCCGCGGTTCTTCTGGCAGTGACTGCGATGGTCGTTTTAATATTGTCGTTGGTGAGGTCTCCGGAAGAGAGTGAACATCCGCAGTCGTAATGGTCATGGCTGGTGGGTTAACGTCAGGTTTGTTGGGGTGAGCCGCTGACTGAGGAGCTACTGCTGGGGTTTCGAGTACCGCTGAGGTGGTCGGGTACTCTTTTGGCCGTTTTTTCGCGCGGCACATTCAGAACAGTCCGGAAAGTAAGTGTCCGGCTTGCCGCAACCGTAGCAGAAAACCTTACGTTCTGCTCGGCATGAAATGAACCGGTGTCCGGTTTGGTGGCAATTCCAGCGGGTCGTAAGACTTCCCACTGCTGCTACAGCAAGATGGTCTGGGTCCAAATCATCCTCCAGATCTATGGTGGTATAATCTGGGGCCAATTCCGCGATTCCTTGTCGAGGACCCGTCCTGGTTAGTAAATATGGCCGGTCCCGTAGGTCTTCCTCAAACCCTTCTATGCGACGCACATTTCTCAGCAGGGCCTCCATACTCTGTGGATCGGAGTTCACGATATGCCGACGAATCTCCGGTCTTAGATTGCGCTTTAGCAGGCGTAGAATTTGGGTAGAAGACAATGGCTCTGACAGCTGGTCATTCAACCGAAGGATATCGGCTCGATATTGATGGAAGGACTCGTCCGGACGCTGCCATCTAGCATTCATCTTGTTCAGGACTAATTCGTCCATGTCGACCGTAGGGTATTCCATGCGGAGTACCTCCTTCAACCGTGACCAGCGTATGGATGGTGGAGCTGAATGTATTCGCCAATATGTCTCCAGTGCTGCTCCCCTAAGCAGCATTGGCAAGTATCCTGCGAGCGCTGTGCGGTCTCCTGCTAGCATCTGCTCAATCAGCGACTCCACCCGACTTATGAAGACTTCCACCGTTATAGTATTGGGTTCCCCACTGAAATGTAGATTCCATCCCTGGATGATGCTGGGGATCTGTGTCGGCTTCAGCCGATACATGTCGTGTGGATGGAAGCGTTGTTCCGGCGGAATCACGGGAGCTTGATTAGGTGGCGGTGCTTGGCTCAATCGGGGCCGGTAAACTGGAGCCAACGGATTCATGGCTGCACCTGGCCGGATCCGTTCGGGATCACACCGCGAGTCTACCGGGAAATCCCACGGATGTGGGTCCGACTCCCACATAGGAGGAGTTCTTGGCCGGGGTGGTGCGGGGTTCTCTCTCTGGCTTTCTAGCGAGGCTAACCGGGTGGACATGTCCTGCATTAGTGCCATTAGATCTTGTAAAACTGTCGCTTCCACAGCCACAGGGGGACTCGCTCCTTCTGCAGGCGGAACTGCTTCAGCCCTGTAGTCTTCGTCTCGTGCACTCCTTGTCGTGGATGGAAGGGGTCCGCTTTTGGGGACAGCTCCACTTGCACTGGAGGACTGGGGTCGTTCTGTTGCTGGCTGTGCGATTTCTAATGGCTGACGACAGAGCGGGCACGTGGATGAGGTTTGCCGCAGTTGGGCCAAACACAGCTGGTGTAGCCTGTGTCCGCATTGCAACCTCTGGCTTGTGGTTTCATCCATGTCCTCGTGACATATGGAGCACAAGAGAGCTGGTCCGGCATCCGACCTTAACTTCCTCCTCTCTGGCGTGCGTTTGGTGGGCATGCTAAATGAAATTTATTTTTCTAAATAATATTTAACTATAACTATCTATAATTAATGAAAAAAAATGAAAAAAGAATGTAATGTATAATATATATAGCTTCCAAGTGGCCGTCAGTGGCGAACTATAAAAGTACCTCAAAAAAGAATGTATGAAAAATTTTAAGTGGTGATCGAACTATCAAAAAAAATAATAACCGGTCTTTCCCTTCCGTCCTTCCTCCCAAGTATGGACACCATGGCACAATCCTTCCAAAACGTTTCAGGGACACTCTCTTGTGGCACCATGAAAATCAGGGTTCAGAAGTGATCCCTCATTAGCAAACTTCTCAAGTTACAACTTGTCAGCCCAGGGTGGGATTCTAATCCACAAGCAGCGCGTGTCTTGGCATGGATAGTCATGGATTAGCTAATCAGCCAATCACATGAAATCAAAATCCATGTAATTTAAGACACTTAGGCACCGCTGGTTTGGGGAGCGGATCAGAATCCTCCGCAAAATAGATGTTGGGATAATAACTTCCGAACACAAAAAGGGACTCTAATATCATTTGGCCTTACTAGTTATACAATGGTGGTAAACCACCAAAGTATAATTCAAAAGCAGGACCAAACGATATTGATGTCCAGGGACAACACACGTTCGAAAGTTATTAGGCTGCTGGGGCACGATCAGTGCATTTACCCTCGGGAGTTATCTACCCGCCAAAATTTCTAACACCTAGTGGGGACACCTAGAGACGATGGACTGTCTCGTGCTCACGACTGATGATACAGCCGGGCTTTTCGGGCCCCACGTTGGGCGCCATTTGTAGTGAATAAGGAGTTTTCAATAAGTCCGTGAAGGACCGCAGCGATGTTCTGCTGCCTCGGCAGAGGAAGGTGTTGATTCCTGCCGAGAATGCCCTCGTCCGGAGACGCGTGAATGCGCTGGCAGGCTAGCATTGCGGTGTCGTGGGGCGGGTTCGTTTCCCCGGCACGAGGACTCACTACAAAACATTTCGCATTCACGAATTGCTTGCAGAGATCAAGAGGACGACCGAAGTCGCAAATCTGTAGATAACCTCCACGAAGGAATTACGACTTGTTGCGAGAACAAGTGCAACCTGACAAGAAAGACTAATTTGGGGGTGACCTCGTCTTTACCCAAATACATTCAGGGCCCACAAATGAAAGAGGGGCAACCGGGTGGTGGTGGAGCCCCTTCATGCCCACCCAACCGGAATAAATCCAATGTTAAATTGTTGAAGTGGCCAGGTATTCCTCTTCTGAGTGGAAAACTCATACAACTTGAATTATATGAACTTTCCCATCAGAAGGGGAGTACCCCGGTGACCAATTTATGTCATAGAGTTATACAATTGAATGGCATAACTCTATGCCATAAAAAGGCACTTGGCTTGGGCCACTCAACCCATAAAGTCTCCTGAAACAAAAGAAGGAATTAACCTGTACCCGGCGGCTGGCTCATTTTTTGGGGTGGAAGCCTGCCACCGTACCGGGTCCTATACCCGATTGGAAAAGACCGGAAGGGAAAAGACCAATTTTTTTGTTTAATTCAGCATTCTTTTTTTTTTATTTTTATATAATTTTTTGAAAATAAATTATATTATATTGGGAATCGTAGATTTAAACCACACAGTGACCTAACCAAAAATTTGATACGTCATGTACAAAATTTGTTACTTGAAATTACAAAGAACTATAGTTCACGTTACTATAGCATACACATCACGACCATAAGAAATAGGAGAAAAATTGTACATAGCAACATAAGTTACACTATTATTATGGAAATAATAAAATATTGCTTTTTAAATTTCTTTTGGTTTGAATATATTTATATTCTTACGCTAGTATTTAAGAAACCTGATTTCAATTTCATATATTTTGTGTAGAATATATTCGCGTAGTTTCGGTTCTTTGCGGTTCTTTGAATAGGATATTGATACATATCGTACATGCGGATATTTGAGATAATTAAATATTGTGTGCCAATATTATAAGAACTAGTATACGCATGCTATTTTGGTTAGAAAAAAAAAACATAACTTGAAAACATCACATTATACAAATTGTGACAGTCTATGCACTATTTTACATATTAGGATATATTTTTCCCTAATTTATCCTGTTCTGTGTTTGCTTCCATACATCTTTTCCCGATTGTATAGTTTGATATTTTTTTTTTCAATCATTATGACATTGTATGCTTTTGTACCCAGATTATTGTTTTACATTTAGATTTTTCGAATGATATTGTTTCGTATAGAACATTGCAATAAATAGGTAAATAATTAAATATATAATAAAAAAATTAAATAAAAAAAATGGTACTTACAATACCTTTCCCTCGACGACGAGCGCTCGTTGACGAATTGTAGGTAAGCAAGTCCTGTAATTCATTTTTAAGCGTATTATTGTACCGGTTGTAATTTATGAGTCACGACTTCTTTCTTTTGGTAGTGTAGATTCGCATTCGTATAACAACTATTAGTACACGAGTAGGAAGGCATAAAATATATCCTAAGTGTGTATACAATCATATAAAAATTCAGCTATCCAAGTGTAAATACATGTAAACTCATTTTTGAATATCACAAACGTATGGTCTTTGAACGTGGTAATGCTTGCTGCTACTTATTCTACGGCTTTTAATGTTTAATATTTCTTTATATGCAATCCGTTGGTCAATATATGGATTGAGTGATTTGACTAATTCTCCTGGATCTAACTTTTCAGTTGATTTATCACTCTTTGTTGAACTATGTTTGAATACACTATGCGCCTTTTGCATCCAAACGGTGTGTTTTCCCAGAAACAGGGAGTACGGTCCCGCCGTTTCCCAATCAACATGTGCCGCTCCGTACAATGAAGATTTTCACCTCGGCCTTCCAACCACCTGTTGCACAACACTTTGGGACCTAATGCTGATGGCTCATGGGGATATTGGCAGCTGCTATCATTTTTTTACAGGCACTGTCGTAGAAAAAGTAGCAATAAGCGAAGTTTATATATATATATATATATATATATATATATATATATATATATATATACAACTTAATAACCGGAACTTGACGCTAGATGTCCGTACAAACAAATATCGTGCAAACTCGAACTTTATATATGTGTCATTTTGAAGGTACATTTGACAACTATCAAAATCAGTCAACAAAACAATTTTATCTTGTGTGTATCATTGTTATTTTTCACGATAAATAACTTCGAAAATTGGAGAAAAAGACAGCATTTGCGGGAGGTTCTGTTGGGTCATTTTTTTGCAAAGAAAACTGGTGCGGAAGGCCATCGTTTACTTGTAGAAGTTTATGGCGACGATGCTTTAGCGAAAACACAGTGTTTTGAATGGCCAAATATCCATGGCGCCAAGGTTATGCTGTGTATTTGGTGGGATCCGAAGGGGCCGTTATATTATGAGTTGTTGAAATCGGGCCAGACAATCACAGGTGACCTGTACCGAACATAATTAATACGTTTGAAGCGTGCCATCATCGAAAAACGCCCGGAATATGCGACCAGACACGAGGCTATAATTTTTCATCATGACAACGCTCGGCCGCATGTTGCAAGACCCGTGAAAAACTATTTGGAAAATAGTGGATGGGAAGTTTTGGCCCACCTGCCTTATAGTCCGGACCTTGCCTCGTCTGACTTTCATTTATTTCGCTCGATGCAAAACGCCCTCACCGGAATACGCTTCACTTCAGAGCAAGGCATCCGAAATTGGATGGATTCGTTTTTGGCCGCCAAGCCGGCGCAATTTTTTTGGGATTGAATTCATAAATTTCCTGAAAGATGGGGAAATGTTGTAGCTTCCGATGGATAATACTTTGAATAAAATATATTGTAATATTTTCCCACAATAAAGCATCAAATTTCGCTAAAAAATTTCGGTTAAGTTGTTGTTGTCTATATATATATACACATATATATACATATATATATATATATATATATATATATATATATATATATATATATATATATATATATATATATATATATATATATATATATATATTATATATATATATATATATTATATATATATATATATATTATATATATATATATATATATATATATATATATATATATATATATATATATATATATATATATATATATATATATATAAAGGGTGATTCATAACAAGTGTACACCTAATAACGCCGGAAATGTGCGAAAATGTCATCGAAAATTACAATCATCGTTTGATAGTCTGTGAAGCAGCACGAGGTGCACATATGCCCGAAGTTTATATTTAATTGTAAGGGACCAAATTTTCATAATAAATAAACATTACAGCTCAATCTTCACAAAAACTATATTTTTCTTTCGACAAAAATGTTTACACTGTAATGATTTTAAACATTTTACGTCCGAACGCGGAACCGACCTCTCATCGGTTCTAGACGTTAAGTCTGAGTAGTGCCAACGGATGGTACCAACCGGTCAACCAATCCGTGCACCGTAACCCATTCACGCGGTGGCTGCTTGTCGGCCAGCTAGTTCGGAGAGGATTTCGGTCGCGGGTCTCCGAATGGGTTACGCTCAATTACAATATTCAGCCACCTGTACACGCCCGTTTTCAAAACGCGTTACAAAAACAAAACCATACGGAGAGGAAACCTATTCTACGTTACTCCGTATTTCTTCATTAACCAGTCAAAAAAATACAAAAGCTAATTTTTATTTCGCGTTCCCGAATTTCCGACGCGGTACCGAGAAGTATACTACTTTAACTCATTCCGACGAAAGCTACTCTAATAAAACGACAAAACAACAAAGGTATTGCGTACCGCGCACGACGCGAAACCGACCTCAGCGGATTTTTCGAAACCCTACCCTCGCGACGGCATACCTACCCTGCACTTCCTTTCCCGCTGAAAAAAGAAGAACCACTGAAAAGGAAAGTCGTGGTTAAGTTTAGCAATTCATTTTTAATTATTTAAAATTATAGAAATACATTCCTATAACTATATATGACAACCAAGAAATATCTTTCTCTTTTTTCATAGAACCAAACTCAGAAAGAAAATATTCAATAAAAATGATTGAAAAATCAGTAAAATGGTTGTGTAAATATGAAGTGTAATAGGATTAAACTAAATTAAGGAAACATGTAAATTGTGTTTTTTTTTCTCTTTTGCTTCTTATGTAATTGATTTTTAAAATAACATCGATATCGTTTTGAGCATTTTCTATGTATAAATGTTAAATAATCATATCGGGGATAATATTTCTAACATAATATGTTTGATTAAAACTCCATTGCATCAAAGTGAACAGATTAAGAGAGTAAAAGTTTCTAGTGAAACAAAACATTGTTCCGATTAAATTTGAACATAAGTCTACCAAAATCATTCCTTATCAAAAAGTCGATTAGAACCATGGGATTATGTATCGAGTTGACACTCCATTTTTAGTATAATATACTCATTTTAAAATACTCTTATTCGTATTCTTGTACGCTATTATGTTCTATAAAAAACTTATTGGGTTTAATCGTACGATAAAAATAGTAATGAAGTAGTCATTTACATGAAAATGAATGTAGCTAAAACAAAACTATCTTGCAGCTACATAAAACCATAAAATAAAACAAGTTTTTATTTTATGCTTTTGGTTTTACATAAATTGTTGTTCTTTTTAAAGATTTGTATTTATGTTTTTGTCGTTCTAAGACTAATTTGAAATAATATGCTAGTGCACATGGTTATTTAATTAAATGATACTACTGTACTCATTAGTTATTTATATATACTTCTATATAAATTTGTATTTCTTTTTTCATGCGAGTTTGTACCGTTTCAACACAACATCCACCACTTGCATTCTTTCCACAAAACTTCAATGCACATATACTTTTGCTATACAGTTCACAACACAAAACAACCGCAACGGTGTGTTTAATTAAACATGACATTAAACCGTGGACTTCCATTCAGTGATTTTTATGTATTTACTAGATACTTAACGCGCAAAATACGAGATAATTCGATAGCATATAAACCCATTAAACCTTTAATGATTGTTCAAAACTTCGATTAAATGATGTATTCTAAATTAATTCATATTGTATACGACAGGCACCAGGCCTTGTGTTGCTAAAAATGTTTGCGTTAGAAAACTAGAATAGGATAAATTTTCTACTTAAATAAACGATGCTCCGGGGCAGGAAGAATAAATACTTTCTTAGGCATCGATCTTTGCACTAATTGGCACAGCCAAGACCGAGGGAGCTCATCATGACCTGGATCTGATTGAGTATTGAATTCTAGATTGGGTTCTGGTAAGTTTTGCCATCATACTTTCAACGGGTATAAGTTGTCGATCGTTTCTTGTTCAGATTGTGAGAAAATTGATATATAAGCTGCTCTATGGAATAATATACATTCAGGAGCAGTCCTTCGATTTCGATGCCACTGATGATAAATCAGGATTCATTTTCTTGCTTACTTTTATATTTACGTTTTCATTGCGAGCCACAAACTCCGCCAATTGGTCAACTATCTCGTGTAATTACTTATCCCGTCCTTGACGAACGTTTTCACGATGAATCTTATCGTTTGCGGTTTCCTTGGTTTCATCTCTTGATTGAGCTAAATCTTGTTTCGGGGCCTTCAACTGATCGTGAAGTCTTTCATTCCACTCGGCTAATGCACGGCGGTCCTCCACTGGATTCTTAATAAGTTCACCTGTAACTAAATCACGAGAAATATCTTCTCCAGAATCACCATTTGTAAGCTCTCCGTCGTTTTCATTTTCTTTTTGTTTGTTAAAGAATTCTAATTAGCTGCTTACATCTTTCGCCTACATGTGTCAATTTCATTTCTGTATTTTTATCTTAATTTTCTTATTTGTAGTTTTCTCTCACACATTCAATATCACTTGTTTAAATGTTTGATTTGGAGAAGCTTACACGTAAATGATTGGATTCAGATAGTTGGTGATTGTGCATTTTAATGAGAGCTAAAACAGCATCTTCTACGGATGCAAGTTGGATTAGTGCCATTTTGCGGTCTTTCGGGAAAAATTTAAAGCCTTTGACTTCGAAGCCATTCTTAGTGAATGCTTCTTTAATATCTTCTTCGGAACAGGATGATGGAATGTTGCTTAAATGCAATGTTGCTGATGGTGGATAGATATTTTGATAGTTTTTGCTGCCAGGTTTAAATCGTATTTAATATACAGAGATGGCCAAAAGTGATCGGACAATACAAGAAACAAGCAATAAAATACTTTTACGAGCATAAGCTTTGAAATGAAATAAAAATTTTTCCCTTATATAAAAGTCACTTGTATTCTCAATTAATTGCACAAAAAAATAAAACAGAAATAAAAAGAATTTCACAAGAAAATTAACAACTAATTCAAATTCACATTGCATCAAGTGGACAAAAGTAATCGGACGTTCAATTGTAATACTTTTCTTTCTGATGATTCCATTAGAACATAGGCTTTTAATATCTAGTTGCGTATCCTTTTTGTTTTATAACTTCTGTTAACCTATTGGGCATAGACTGTACCAACTTACGGGTAACGTCCGGAGTAATGTTGTCCCATTCTTCTAATAACACCGTCTTCAGTTGACTTTTATTAGTAATGTGATGGTTCCTTATTTTTTTATCCAGATGATCCCAAAGATGTTCGATGGGATTTAGGTCTGGGGATTGCGGTGGTGTTTTTAATTGACCAGGAGTGTTGAAAAGGAGCCACATACGAACATCATGAGCTGTATGCTTTGGGTCATTATCTTGCTGGAACAAATAATGACCATCAAGACCCAATTTTTGTGCACTTTTTTTCAAATTTTCTTTCAAAATCGACAAGTA
This sequence comes from Odontomyia ornata, assembly GCA_963969285.1. Classification (NCBI taxonomy): domain Eukaryota; kingdom Metazoa; phylum Arthropoda; class Insecta; order Diptera; family Stratiomyidae; genus Odontomyia; species Odontomyia ornata. Next base: position 229,587,597 of record OZ017738.1, on the reverse strand, counting down.
ACCTAGTTAGTCCATAGGTTCGTCAATGAAAACAAGTTCTCCTACACCGTTGGCAGCCATGCAACCCCAGACCATTACACAGCCACCTCCGTGTTTTACTGTATGTTGAATGTTTTTGGGATGAAGCTCACTATTTTGAGTTCTCCACACCAACAACCTGCCGTCGGAGTGGTAGATATTAAACTTACTCTCATCAGAGAATATTATACGAGTCCAAAAGTCGAGCGGCTTGCTTTTAAATTCTTTTGCAAAGCATAATCTTTTCTTCTTATTAACTTTGCTAATTAGTGGTTTCTTTCGAGGTACTCTCGCTTGATAACCAGCACGGCTGAGAGCTCTACGAATAGTCCGGGCACTAACATTGGTACCATTTACATCTGCTAATTGATCCCTAATACTTCTGGACGTTGTAGTCGGATTCTTTTTAACAATTCTTAAGATTTTTCGTGCGTCTGTCTCTGTTAGTTTACATGGTCGACCACTCCTAATTTCGTTTTCCACCTGATTATTTTTTCTGAACCGTTTCACGATATCGAAAACTGTCGAACGACTTCTTCCAATTATTTTTGATATTTCAGAAAAGGATTTATTCTCTTTATACAACTTTATTATAACTTTTCTTTCATGTATACAGGTTTCTTTGCGATTCTTAGCCATGTTTAACTTTCTTCACTTAAAACTGACAAGTAAATGACTGATATCAGAAAAACACATAACAACATATAATTAGGGGAATTCCCTTTTAAACTCGGAAATGAAAAGAAAAGAATTGCTCCAAACTTCAATGACTAATTTCACACTTTTCAAAATGTCCGATTACTTTTGTCCACTTGATGCAATGTGAATTTGAATTAGTTGTTAATTTTCTTGTGAAAATCTTTTTATTTCTGTTTTATTTTTTTGTGCAATTAATTGAGAATACAAGTAACTTTTATATAAGGGAAAAATTTTTATTTCATTTCAAAGCTTATGCTCGTAAAAGTATTTTATTGCTTGTTTCTTGTATTGTCCGATCACTTTTGGCCACCTCTGTAAATACATTTTTGTAAATAGTCATGCATGAACTTACCGAGACAAAGGAAATTGTGCATTGTTTTATATTTTGGCAAGCACACTTTGTCGGACAAACTGCCAATGTCACTCGAAGGATGCACACGAATAGGAAAATCCGCCAACATTGGATAAGTAGACTAATGGAGCACTGTCTTCACTATTATTTATTAGATTTTAAGTAGAAAATTTTGCGGGAACACCCCCGAGACATCACAATGCCCGCACTTTTTAGGTTATCTCCGAATGACACTTCTAACCAGTTTCCACTTTTCTATCTATTCGATGTTTTGATGGCAACTGTGGGCGGCATTGCCAGATAGATATGCCTCGAAATGTATCGGTGTTTAATTAATATTATTTTTCAAATATTTATATCCACAGATATAAATATTTGAAAAAAAAATATTTTCTGCGCAATGATATCCGCACGAAAGATGACCTATCTGGCCGGTTGCCAGGGTTCGGGATCGGAATCACTTCGATTCCCGGGCGTAGGCGTCACATTACAACACTTGTTATGAATCACCCTTTATATGCATATATGCATATATATATATATATATATATATATATATATATATATATATATATATATATATATATATATATTATTTTATTTTATTTTTTTATTTTATTGAACCAGTATTACAAATGTTACATATATTTAATATCATATTGCTTCATAAGTAATAAGAGTACCTGTAGAGGTAAACAGTGTTACCTGTTCACAGGTCTGGTAGAAAAATTGTTCTTATAATCTAAATCAAAGACTAAACTTAAAAACTGAAAAGTGAGAATTGATTGATATCTACAAAATAAATTCTTTTCATCTTACAAAGTAATTTTTTCCTAGTGTTTACAATAGTATTGCTTATTGATTGTATATAATCCAAGTTTTAATTTTGTGTTTCCTTGAGGAATAGCTTAAAGTTTTCAAATTATTTGGTAGGCTATTAAAAAGCCCTATAGCTTTTACGTAACTGAATTTGTCACTTATCCTGTTTTTAGCTCCAAGTGGCTGTATACTTTTAAATCTCGTTATTTTAGTTGAGTTTTGAAATTTTGTTTTAAGAGAGTCATAGTAGTATAATAAAGAGTTGAAAGCGAATAGCTGTTGCACATTTAAAATAGTTTTGTTGCTTATGAATTTATTTTTATTGACAATATTTAATAATCTTTTTTGTAAATTTTGTAAGGAATTCAAACTATTGCCATAGGCTCCACCCCATGCTATTATCCCATAGTTTACCAGGCTATGAAAAAAAGCAAAATATATTATACGCAAAGTATCGGAAATCATAACTTTTGCTAATTTATGAAAAAGAAATATTAGGTATTTAGTTTTACTCATTATGTACTGAATGTGTTTATCCCATTTCAAGTTTGAGTCAAAAATTACGCACAGATATTTGCATCAATCTACTTGTTTTAAATTTAAACTATTAATTTTTATATTAGATTATTAGGCACACTTGTACAATAGCTCCCGAAATTCATGTATACAGATTTGTCCACGTTTAATGACAATTTATTAACAGCTAACCATTTTGATATTTTTTCTAAATGCAAATTCATTTATTTTCAACAACAGACCAGGTTTTCCCTGTAGATAAGACTACTGTATCATCAGCATACGAAAAAATTGTGTTATCTGGCATGTTATTTAAAAGGTCATTAACATACAATATGAAAAATAACGGTCCAAGGATAGTACCTTGTGGCACACCAGTTGTTATAGTTCTAAACTCACTACTAATATCATTTACTTTGACTTTTTGCTGCCTGTTACTTAAGTAGCTCGCTAATAATTTTATTGCATGGCCTCTGAATCCATATCTTTCAAGCTTTTTCAGTAAAATATTATGGTTTACAGTATGAAATGCTTTAGCCAGATCTAAAAACGTTACTGTGATTGCTTAATTTTTATCGATTTCATTGATAATTATTTCTGTTAGTTTGGCCAAAGCATCTGTGGTACCTCTATTTTTAATAAATCCAAACTGTTTTGGGGATAATATTTTACATTAAATGCAAAACTGAAAAATTCTATTAAAAATAATTCGTTCAAATATCTTTGCAATATTAGAGATCAACGAAATGGGCCTATAATTTGAGGGTAAATGTTTATCACCATTTTTAAATATTGGTTTGATCTCGGCACATTTCAAAGCATCTGGCCAAATAGCTTGAGATATACTTATATTTATTATGTGCACTAAAGGTTCAGTTATGTAGTCTGTTAAGGTTTTTAATTTTTTTGCATTGATGCCATCAATACCTCCATTTTCAAGTTTGAGTTTATCTATAATTGTTCTAACTTCATCGGGAAATGTACAGTGTAAAAAACAAGTTTTATTATTAATTTAGCATCAGGGGGGAGATGAATACTATTACTTCGTTCTTCACCTATATTACTGTAGTAGTTATTCATTGTGTTACAAATATCTAGGGGGGCGCTGAGTTTATTGTTATCTTGAATAATGTATTCAATATTATTCTCTCTACTTTTGGGTTTACCGATGATCTCATTGATAGTATTCCATAATTTTTGGCATTAGAACTGTTTTTTGTTATTTCGTTTTTATCGTGAAGAAGTTTGGCCTCGGTTATCACTTTATTTAATATTTTGCTATAATTTTTATAATTGTGTTTATGCTGCTGGTTATTAAGATTACGTTTCCAAGTGTTATAAAGTGATTCTTTTGTTTTGCGAGAGTTAATAATTGCTTTAGTGATCCACTTAGACCTAGGAATAAACTTATTTCGTTTCACTTTGTTTTTTGCCTTCCCTTTGGCATTATTTGCACAAATTTGGAGCCCATCAATGAGAGCATTGGTAGCTGTATTTGGATCATGCATTAACATAATGGAATTCCAGTTTTGTATACTTGCAACTTTCTTTAATTTAGCATAATCTATATATATACTATTTGCAGATTTTTTGCTATGCCTGAATTTACTTGCGGAAATAAATAACGAATAGTGATCAGTTAAGGGTTGAGTGAATTTGCAAGTTTTTGTAAGAAAAGTGTTATTTGTCTTGATAAAAATATTGTCAATACATGACCCTCTTTGGTCATTAGCAGGTGGTCTTTTTATTCCTTTTAATCCAGGATAAAAACCATGTTCTAATAAATTATTTAAATGTTCTTGGCTGTAGCAATCATTTTTTAAAAGATCAATATTGAAATCTCCAAGTATTAAATGATTTTTAGAGTTTTTTTTCGATTGCATCTATTGCTTAAGATTGAATATGAATTCTATTATCGGAAAATCATGGCATCTATATACTGACGCTATTTCAAGAGTTTTATTATCTAAAAGGCTTATTTTTGAGTTAAGTATTTTGAGTTTACCAAATACTTTTAAATTTGTACTTTCTACAATATCTTCTTTTATATAGATAACAACACCATCCGCTTTGTTGATTGTACTTTTGTTATAATACATTTTATATCCTTTCAGGGCAAAAATATTTTCAAACTTTAGTAACCAGGTTTTTGTGCAAACAATGATTTGAGGTTTAGTATCTAAGCTTTCAACAAAAACTACAAGTTTATTATAGTTAGCATTTAGACTTCTTATATTGGCTAGCAAAATATTTGCTTTGTTTTCAATTGTAAGGTATTTATTAAGCTTAATTGAATCTTTAATTATTTTTTCATCTGGAATAGCTACGTTTTGAATCGATTGAATGAAATCAAAATTTTCTCCCATAATTGTATTAGTCTAATTGATCAATAAAAAAAAAAAAACAGTTTTAATTTAAGCAAATAGATCTTAGGTATTGTTTTTAGATTTATTATGGCTACGACTTTTACGACTTGAAAACTCGACGAATTCCTCTTTTTACTTGTTGCAGGTGTAGTTTTAACAACTTTCTTCTGCTTATATTGTTCTTCTGCCTCAATAACTGTGTGTTGGTCATGTCTATCGTTGGTATCAGCAGACTTATGATTTTTCACACTTTCCTTAACAGATGTCCTTAGTCGTATTAAATATCTTGGAATAATTGGCTTCGTGTTGAATCCAGTATTAGATACAATCTTGTTTATTTTTTTCTTCAAAATCTCACATGCATTTGTGTCGGACGCCATATGGCTTACTTTATAAGTACAATTGTAAGTAGAATTTGCATAACAACAATTTGCACACTGCACGTGATTGAAGCTATCACAATCCTTCACAGCATGGTCACCTGAGCATCGAATGCAAGCAGGACTATTAGTACAGTTTTTACTACCAGGATTAAAACCACAACACTTGGAACACTGTGAGATTATATTATCTGAAGCATTATAACATTGATGGCCAATATAAATCTTGAAATTGTTCTTCGATACTTTATCGTAGAGATCACTATGTAATTGTATGATAGCTCCTTGAGTATTATTTGGACCTTTAAACGTTTTTATGACCTTACATTTATTATCAAAGTCGATAAAATTTCTTTGATTTACATCATCTTCAATTGCATCTTTATCCATATCTATTGTTATTCCAAAGACTTTGATCTGAGGCTGCAAAAGTTTAACCTCAAAGTTGTCACCAAGCTTACTTTGTAGGATTTTGGAAACCTTCTTAACATCATCGTGATTTTCACATTTAATGATGGTCCCATTCATTTTAGTGTTGAAAACTCGTCTGAAAGGTAGTTTAATTTCCTTTTGAATGATTGATGTAACTTGTTTTAAAGTCTCTCACCGAGTGCACCCTCAGACTTGTTAATAATTTTAATATATTGCGGTTTTATTTGATTCTGTTTTCTTAGATTCGAGATTTCAGCAAATGTTGTCAAAATTCGTGCATCCTTTTTCATTAATTCAATAGTGTTTAACAATAATTCATTTTTATGCTTTACCTCTTCGTATAGTTGCTTGAGTAGTGTGTTTTGTGTAATTAAAGCTTTTATATCAGGATCATCGTCATCCAAAGTTATATTCTCATGTGCATGAGTAGAGTTTTTTCTCACAGAAAGGGATATATCAATATCAGATTGTATTTGAGCAAGAGTTGCATTTTTTTTCATTCATCTTGATATCAGCAATAAGAATTCTCATATCTTCAGTCAGTGTTGATTCACTTATTTTCGAGGTTATATCACCATGATTGTTGCAAATCACAAAAACTTCACTCATATAACGAGTATTTTTTAAGCGATTAAAATCACTAAGGTGATAGACTTCTTCACATATTAAACAAACTACAGAATTAGTAAAACTTTGTTTATGACATTTGTAAGATTTTCCAATGCGTATATCAGGTGGCACTTTCACACCCGCCGCCATCGTAGAGGAGCAAATAAAAAACACGTCTACTCACGTCAAAACACGTCTATATATATATATATATATATATATATATATATATATATATATATATATATATATATATATATATATATATATATATATATATATATATATATATATATATATAATATGTATATATATATATATATATATATATAAATATATACATATATATATATATATATATAAATATATAAATGTATACATATATATATATATATATATATATATATATATATATATATATATATATATATATATATATATTTATATACATATACATATATATATATATATATATATATATATATATATATATATATATATATATATATATATATATATATATATATATTTATATACATGTATATATACATATATATATATATATATATATATATATATATATATATATATATATATATATATATATATATATATATATATATATACATATATACATATATATATATATATATATATATATATATATATATATATATATATATATATACATATATATATATATATATATATATATATATATATATATATATTTATGTAATAATCGTGCAGTCACACTAGTAAACTGCTCGAAAACCCTCCTATCTCCTATCCAAATTGTAATGGCATATTAAAAAAAAAATGTAATTACTTCCCCGGTAATTATAATTCGTAGAATAGTTTTTCTTCTTATTATTATTATAAAATGTAACTTCAGATCAATTTTCCTCGATACTAAATTTAAACGCTTTCCTTTAATTATATTTTCCAGGAAATTTAATTTTTATTACTATTTAAAATTTTCATTTCCTTACTTCATTTAAATTTGTTCACTCATTTAAATTTCCCTTGCTTCATTTAAATTTCCTTACTTCATCGAAATTTCTTCACTTCATTTAAATTTTGCTTGCTTCATTTAAATTTCCTTACTTCATCTAAATTTCTTCACTTCATTTAAATTTCCTTACTTCATTTAAATTTCTTTAGTTCATTTAAAATTTAAAAAATTTAAATCTGCCCATTGCAATTTAGGAGGTGGAAATACTGATTTAGTGCAGAACAACGGTGCATTACATTGTTCGTTCTTTGTAGTTGGTTTGTTATTGTTTATAAGCATAAACTTTTCTTTAATAATTAAGAATGAACTGAACAAATTAAATTATATTTATTAATTAACTTTCTCAATACAATATTTGAGAAAGAACTGAATTCGTTGAATAAACTGAACTGACTGAACTTACTTCATTAATTTACAATCTATATATACAATTCCAAAAACAATATAGGTAACTAGATTTACATGATTTGTTTAATGTGTCAAAAGTAAAGTATTTTTATGTACAGTATATTTTATGAATGGAATGAATATTTTTGAGTTATTTTGAATTAAATGTAATATAACCGCCACAACATAATGGAATGCATTCCAGCGTTGCCTTCTTACTCAGGCCCGAAAACGGAAACACCGCGTCACGACGCGAACCAACCTCTTTGAGCAACCAACCTCTTTGAGCAACCTAATCAGCGCCATTTAGTGCTGTTTACATCCAACAAATTTTTTAAAGATTTTTGACAGTACATTGTTATGTGGTGGTGTTCAGCAGGAAAAATAAAATAAAAAAAACATAATATGCATTAACAAGAAAAGCAGGATGGATGTAGTAATAGCAACTGAGGAGTTGCTCTCGCAGCAAAAAAAAAACGGTATTCAGCAAAGGTTGTTGACTAAACAAAAACAGTTTCCCTATGGAACCACATAAAGTCACATGATGGTGACTGAAGAGGAGATCTTTTTGGTTCCACGGCTAGCTCACCGCGTATGGGAGTGGGTTGAGAGACAGAAAGAATTTTTTTTTTTTAAAGAACTCCATAATGTCGAACACGCGCACACACACACTAAAATATTCACCAGTGCGTCATGGATTCTGGTAACTTCCTGAAATTAAATTGAATTGAATCAAACAAAATGAAAACTGGGCTTAATCCAGCACATTGAACTTATTTCATTATTTCAATTTTTCTAGGCTGTTTTGATTGTAAAATGAACATTTATTTTCGGAATATTTTATCAGTGCTCTCACAATATTCAAGTGAGTCTTAAAGTATTTTCAAATTGAGATAATTACATACAAACTAAAACGGCACTATATTTTTAAACAGATTCCACCTATTATTTGCTTATCGACAGATTCACTCATCAGCCTCTTTATCGAAAAATGTATGCTTTGTCAAACGCATTAAACTTAATTTTAAAATGTAGCTTAAAACTGGAATCCGAATTACAGTGAATTCAAGTAAGTATACCACTAACTAGAATAAATGATTTAATCAACACATTAAATAATTTAGAATCATTTTTATACAATGAATCTCCGCTATTTTTGGTCTCAAAAGGTTTAATATTAGGTTTCATCTTAAAAAACGATTTTTGTCTTATCTATAAAAAGTCTCTATGCCAGATTGTGTTTTCACTTTTGTTTCAGATTTCAAGTATTATGACCATATTCGAATTTGAAATGTTACCTAGCATCTGCAAGACATGTTGTCAAGTGGTTGAATGTCTCTCTACGGGTTATATCATACACAAGCAGAGCTCCTGCTGCACCCCGATATTAGGAATGGGTAATTGACCTGAATGCCTCCTGGCCTGCTGTATCCCCAAATTCGCAACTTTATTTGTTTTCCATCAATTATGGTCATGCGAGCACCAAACTCCGATCGTTAAATCATGGACGGGTTGAAATCGCTTGTCCGTGAACTGTACCAAGAGACACGACTTCCTGACTCCTTTTGAGAAAAAGTAAATAAGCAAAATATTGATTACGGCAGTACATATTGCTGATAAAGGAAGCGCAGCAAACCCTCAGCGGCAACATACGTCACCGAATCCCCTTATATGCGACCAGTCTATGTCGGAGGACCTCGATGGCTTTCCTCGAACACTGTTAACAGCGAACAGACATGTCAATGTTTGTGCACTTGCTGATACTTCGAAAATCACTCCAACAACAAGACGCCAGCGACGCCCAGACAAACGACACTTACGAATACAGATCAGCTATTTCAGGGAGCCAAACGAAAGTCCAAGGCTGTACATTGCAAATGCGTTAGAAAATTTATATTCCGCCCGAGACAACACCCGCGTCACCGATGATGAAGTATTTGAATAAATATGCATACGCAATTTTGAACAACTATGTCTCGAACAATTAATACACAATTTGACTATGATTTACACAATCTCACAATCCTTGGAAATATTAAATATAAACTCCACAAAATACTTTGTTGCACACACGAAAAGAGGCTATCTTTCTACGAACTTTCTGAATTGAGATTCACAGGGCTTTTTCTTTCTCCAAAGGGGATACGCCATAAAATTATACGTCCGTTCACCACGACTCTTCTCGATCAGCTCTCAAACTCAACTGACCTCCGCCGCGTCATTTCATCAACGCGCCTCCAAGTTATTTCCACTTCAGCCGCCTGATTACATCAGCCGCGTCATTTCATCAACGCGTCTCCAAGTTATTTCAACCTCAGCCGCCTGATTACATCAGCCGCGTCATTTCATCAACGCGTCTTCAAGTTATTTCAACTTCAGCCGCCTGATTACATCAGCCGCGTCATTTCATCAACGCGCGCTGGATCGCGTCTCCGCGTTGAGATGATGTTGGTTTTTGCATCGGATAAGCGAAGTTCAGCGTCGGGGTATTTAAATGTTTGAAAATAGAGGGGCCATTAATTGTGCCAACGTAACACGTGGGGACGTCCCATACCCTGGAGAAGGGTCTCATTTCCCAAAGCCGGGCAATACCAACTACTAACCAATAAGCCAAGGTCAAACTGTAATACACTATATACAAGCGATAACCTAACGCTAAGATGCGGCTATACGATAATGCTATTCTAAAGGATACGCTAACACTAAAAGAAACGATAATACTAAGCGATACGGTATGACTAAACGATACGATAATGTTATACGATACGATAATCCTATACGATATGATAATGCGATACGATAATGCTATACGATACGATAATACGATACGATACGATAATCCTATACGATACGATAATACGATACGATACGATAATCCTATACGATATGATAATGCGATACGATAATGCTATACGATACGATAATACGATACAATAATCCTATACGATATGATAATGCGATACGATAATGCTATACGATACGATAATACGATACGATAATCCTATACGATATGATAATGCGATACGATAATGCTATACGATACTAACTCTATATGTTCTATTTACACTATTAACAACAATAAAAAGAATGTGAGAGTGGGGAGAAAGGAAAATACAGAGTATGAAGACCGGGCGAAAAGGAAACAGAAACATGCCTGACCCACAATACAGCCGACTATTTGGTAATATTTACAGCCGGATATCCTGACCGTGATAGGTCCGCAAAGGCTTTCCATCAAGTGACTCGAGATCATAGGCCACCTGACCCACCTGTCTAACCACTCTGGCAGGTACAAATATGGGTGCGAATTTAGCCGCGAATTTATCAGCTGCACTACTAAGGACATGATTCCGGACGTAAACCAATTGTCCTGGAGTAAAGGTACGGACTCTTGCTCGTAAATTGTATCACTGCTGGCCCTTAGCATAGGCTGCAGCTAGCCTTTCCTGGACACGCTCGCGAATACGTCGCAGGCGCTCGTGCGGGGTGCTGAGCGCAACCTCGCCATCTTCAAACGCGGAAAGGCGTCGGAGGAGCTCATAATCCGAGCCGTGGCTCATGGACTGAAATCCGAACATTAAATAGTGTGGGGAACAACCCGTGGACTCGTGAACAGCACTTCGAAACGCCGCGCCCGCCTCGCACAGGTATTTATCCCACGTGCAATGGTCTTCACCTATTTAAGCGCGGATGGCGGCTAGGATCGATTGGTTCACACGTTCGGAGGCATTCGAGCACTTCGAAACGCCGCGCCCGCCTCGCACAGGTATTTATCCCACGTGCAATGGTCTTCACCTATTTAAGCGCGGATGGCGGCTAGGATCGATTGGTTCACACGTTCGGAGGCATTCGATTGGGGTGAATATTTGGGGGTTAAGATATGAGAGACACCATGTTCTTGCAGAAATTGAGTGAACTGTTTCGAAGTGAACTGTGCACCGTTATCAGAGTGTATTAGTTCTGGTACTCCGAAAAGAACAAAAGAGATCTAGCAAATATTTAAGGACTGCCTCAGTGGTTGCTTTTGCTAGGGGCTTGAGCACTACAAATAAGTATTTCCACTTTTGGAGCGTAGATAGGGTCCTAGAAAATCGATAAATAAGCGCTGTACAGGTCGTTCAGACAAGCGCTCATGGCCCATGGGAGGTCTTAAAACCTGGTTACAGGGTTTAACCTGGTTGCATGTACTGCAACGTGAAATGTAAGAAGCGACGTCCTTACGAAGACTTGGCCAGTAATAATATCGTTGCAGTAGTTCGGTGGTTTTACGTACACCACAATGAGACGATGCCGGCCTATCGTGAGCTTCGGAAATCAGCCCAGCCTGCTGGCTCACGGGAACCCATAATTTGGTACGAGGAATGTCCAAATCGGTATCGGATATTCGTCCTACATTAATGTAGATCCGGCCATCTCGGACCCATACATTTGGAAACCGTTCAGGTTCTTTAGCGATGATTAACATCTGCTCTACATAGTCGCGGTGGCTACAGGCTGAGTCCGGTAATATAGACTCGAGGCGTAGGTGTTCGGGAAGAACGGGAAGGTAAACACTTGAAAGCTCATTAATGCTCTCATAAGCACGGGAAAGGGCATCGGGGACGATGTTAGCTGAGCCCTTGACATGTTCGATATTGAAGTTGAAACCTTGCAACTTCAGACTCCAGCGAGCCAATCTACCGGAAAGGTCTTGTTGGCTCATAAGCCACTTCAGACTAGCGTGATCCGTGATGATGGTAAAGGGCAGACTCCAATATAAGCACGGAATTTCTTCACGCTCTGTACGGCGGCGAGACACTCCAACTCAGTGATAGTATAATTTCGCTGCGCCGACGTTAGTTTGGCTGACATGAAGGCAATAGTGTAATGTGACGCCTACGCCCGGGAATCGAAGTGATTCCGATCCCGAACCCTTGCAACCGGCCAGATGGGTATGTCCTCGAAGTGCCAGCGGACTTCATCTGTCGTGCGGATATCGTTGCGCAGAAAATATTTCTTTTCTGTCCAAATATTTAGATCTGTGGATATAAATATTCGAAATATAAAATTACTCCAAATCCCGACACATTTCGAGACATATCCATCTGGAAATGCCCCTCCACCGTGGCCATCGAAAAACTATGCCACTGGCGACAAATGGAGAGGCACATTGCCGCCATGTGGCGTGCCATTCCACACACATCTGTTTTGTCCGATGTGACAACCGGTCGAATTTGACAGCCACATGGAGTGGAAAGAGGTTTGGCTGCAGTAAAAAAGAAGGTGGCGGTAGCAGCATGTTGGCGCGGTACTAAAGGGGAATAAAACTAATTAAGAGGTAATTTTTTTCGTTCGGCTTACATCGACGAATGCATTACCATGTTTGCTTGCAGAGAATCGCTCCATAAATTGCTGACCTAACCTTCAAAGTGGAGAATCGCGGGAAAACTCGACGACTGTGGAAGCCAATGCACCTAATCTACCGTTGTAGGAGGCTGTGGAGGATCCTAATTGCCCAGCTAAGTATCATTAGGAAGTGCAGATCAATTGCATTACTGAACATCATATTAATGTGTTACATAACTGTTTCGTACGGGAATGGGAACGGAAGCGGGCCAATATCCATGGTGTAACTCTTAGTGAAATAAACCGGGAGTTATACATTAACCTCTAACCGTTAGCTGCTGGTAAACTGACGTGGTTAATCTGCCCAAGGCAAGGCGCATTGCCCTCGATTCCAATCGGACTAATCCCGAGTGAAGAATCGTGAATATTTCGCGCGTTTCTGTGCAAGGCTTCTGTTTATTTTTCCATCGCCCGATGAACTTTAACGCTACATGGTGTGGGATTCGTTGAAGTACGATCGAGAAAAGTGCATGATTGGCGTCGTGAGTGTTATTGCATTGTGCATGTTTGCATTGAGCGGAACAAGTGCATGATAGCGCTGAAGAAATCGATTGCACTTGCACTGGCGCTCCCTAATGCCCCACATTCATAGTGCGATATAGAAAAAGCAAAAGTCATGAAGGAAGAAGCCACGAGTGGAAACGAGAATTTGCCTCGCTCTCGTGGAATGTGTCACTCTCGCAAGTAAACTGTCAAGTCATTTGGCTTCTTGGTGTTTATGTCAATTGGGAAACGTCAAAGAAGGTAAATCGAACGAAAATTGCATAGTGGCGTTGCGGTGGTGTAAATTGTCGCGTGAAAATTGAAATTTACATTCATGCGATGGCAAGCTAAGTTCAGGCAAATAGTTTGGCGCACTGTTGTGCACTAAATCATTGAGAGGAAGTTGTACTTTTTCAATAATGGTAGTACCAAAGAAATGAATTTCTATTTGAACAACATTGGAGAGGAAGTGGAACATGAAGAGGATGTAAATAATAGTGGTGGTGAAGCTAATTGTAAAATAAACGGTTTAGATTGCTCGACATATGTAAATTGTAACGAAATGAATGATGAAGCTAGTTACAAAAATGATAGTTCAGGTGTGAACGACTTAATTGTTATGAAGTACAGTAAAGTAGGCAACTCGTTAGGATTTGAAAGAGATATGAATGATGTTAATACTGATTGTAATATTCCACAAAAGATAACTACAAAACGCATTGAATTTTTCGAGGAAAACATACAAGCGAACAAAGGGGAGTTAGGTATAAATGTTAAGGCCGGTAGTAGCCTGATTAGCAAGAAATCGTGTGATTCTGAGAAGTTGATTTCTCATAACTCTAAGATTCTTAGTATTATTTTATCTTGCACTTTATTGTAACGTTTCTCTTGCTAATTTTCTTCCCATTGCCTAATTAGATACGAAATTAATAATTAGTCATTTCGGTAGGGAACCAATTTATGATAGTAGGCTGAGTAGAATAAGTGAATTCGATTCAGATTACATAAAAAAATTCGCAATCTACTATAAAATAGAAAAGACCAACAATCATTTCAAAATGTTGGCTATGAAACAATTATTCAGACTGATAAATGCCGTCTAATTTTATTTAGATTCGGTTGCAAAAGATATAGTCGACTACTTCATTTTATCGACGAATCTCGTGATTGAAATCTGAATCGAAAAGCAGTATCGAAATTAAACAAACTGATGAGAATTGAATCTTAGAGGCTTAATTTTAGTAGCTTTATTAAGCGAAAAACGTTTGAAACCAATTAATGAGATAGAATTGTAGGTTTTTTTATATTTTTATACAAATCCAACAAGACACCTTGGGATCGAACAGTAAAAGTAAGAAACATTCCAAATACATATATCAACCTTTCGCACACTTCATACAAACATATTTGATATGAGAAATATTTTTATAATATACCTCCTATAATCCTAAGCGTTGTGTAATATTATACTTTATCCTTAATCCTTATTCACTACTGTATACTAGTCTTTTCGAAAGCAGCCTATACAAAATATATCTGTGAGCAAAATGTGCATTGGAATACATATTGTAGTAGTATTAGAAGTTGTAATAACTTAGCGAAAGAACGTAGTAACTGGTAAAACTACTTAAAGTAGTACTTACAATTAGTGAAACATGTTGAAACATTCCTGATTTGTGTATCCCAATATAATTTAAAATTTTGTTTAATTCCTATTTTTACAGTAGTTAGGAATTTATGTTTATTTTTTTTTTATACAATGAAAATATATACCAAGTGAATTATATTGAGCTTTTAGTATGCTTATTATTATACTTGATTGTAGCAACGCCTTACATTAATCATTATAATATTAAACTTAAGCACATATGAGATGTGAATTATATAAAATTATATCAATTGAATTAGCAATTTATACATTTGTGAAACATTCTAAATGATCAGAAAAAAACTTGCTTAGAGAAAGGAAAAACATTGTTAATATATTATACTAGTTTTACGATATATATATAAATATTTAGAGTCTACGGAGGGACAAAAGCAAGTTACAAGCGAATTCATATATACATAATTAGTTGTATTTTGCATAATTTTATTAATATTAAAACGTTCTACAGATATAGCGCTAACGTTACATTTTGGTCATTGTTTATTATTGCTACTGATTCGCGCAGTATTTATTTTATGTGAACATGATTATTGTAAGAGTAATTTACGATAGGAAACACAACAAACCCACACACACTACATCTTAATTGCATGAAATCAACTTTCTCCTTTTTCTAACTAGTTTTATCATTATATGCGAATACACCTTAACTCTATATGCAGATTTTGAGAGAGAAAAAAATAGAAACAAGATGATGGACGAATGAAAATGAAATTTAAAAATATTGTAGCTACATTTTAAAGAACCAAGGAATTTTATAAATACAACATGAATTGCTAAAGATAACCACGACTTTCCTTTTCAGCGGTTTTTCTTTTTCAGTGGGAAAAGTGAGTGCAGGGTAAGTATGCCGTCGCGAGGGTAGGGTTTCGCCAAATCCGCTGAGGTCGGTTTCGCGTCGTGCGTGGTACGCGGTACCTTTTTAGTTTTGACATTTTATTAGAGTAGTTTTCGTCGGGTTAACTTCGAGTAGCATATTTTTCGGTACCGCGTCGGAACTTCGGGAACGTGAAATAGAAATTAGATTTTGGTATTCTTGACTGGTGATAAGAAGAAATACGGAGTAACGTAACGTAGGTTCCTTCTCCGTATGGTTTGTTTTGATAACGCGTTTTGGAAAACGGGCATGTTCAGGTGGCTGAAATATTGTAATTGAGCGTAACCCATTCGGAGACCCGCGACCGAAATCCTCTCCGAACTAGCTGGCCGACAAGCAGTCACCGCGTGAATGGGTTACGGTGCACGGATTGGTTGACCTGTTGCACTACTCAGACTTAACGTCTAGAACCGATGAGAGGTCGGTTCCGCGTTCGAATTAAAAGGTTGAAAATCATTACAATAGGATGCTCTTCCTCCTTTTCGTTCTTTTGAAAGAGAACGCTACCAATGCCAGTGGTGCTAGCATCACACTGGATGAAGAAGGGTTTAGTGAAATCAGGGTTGACTAATACAGGGGCTGTAATAGGGGCTTGTTTTAAATGGTCGAAAGCGTTCTGCGCAGCGTCAGTCCATCGGAAGGACGATTTGCCTTTCAGCAAATCAGTCAAGGGAGCGGTAATTGCGGCAAAACGATGAATAAATCGGCGATACCATCCAGCCATTCCCATGAAACGACGAATGTCCTTTGCAGATCTGGGAATCGGGAAATCCATGATGCTGGAGACTTTGGAAGGATCAGTCTTTAGGATACCATCACTAACGATGTATCCCAGGTACCTAATCTCACGCTGGATAAACTTGCTCTTCTCCACGTTTATCGTGAGCCCAGCTGACTTCAGTAGCTTAGCTACTGTAGACAAAAGGTCCAAATGTTCTTCGAATGAAGAGCTGGTTACGAGCAAATCGTCCAGGTAGACGAAGATTTTGTCTTGAAGCTCATGCGGGATGACTTTGTGCATTAGACGACACATAGTCTGGGGTGCGTTGCACAACCCGAAAGGCATGACCTTAAATTCATACAAAGGCCGACCCGGCACCGTGAAGGCTGCTTCTCTTGAGATTCGGGATCGAGGGGTATCTGCCAAAAGGCGTCCTTTAAATCAAGACTGGTAATAAACTTGGTGGATCTTAGGCGTGAGAGTAGCCCGTCTATCAAGGGCAACGGATATGCGTCCTTGACGGTCACTTCGTTCACGCGCCTGGCATCAAGGCACAACCGGACTTTCCCAGGTTTACGAACTAATGTTACAGGGGAACTCCAAGAACTGTGACTCTCGCCGATCACACCAAGGGCGAGCATACGGTCCAGTTCCTTGTACAGCAAATCCTGAACGACAGGGGAAACAGCATAATGCCGTTGTTTGACTGGCTTAGCAGTCCCGGTGTCAATGTGGTGTGTAACCAGTGACGTTCTTCCCATACCAAGTTTATTGAACGAAGGGAATAGAGCAATTACGTTCTGTAATTGCTGCTGTTGGTCTGAGGTCAGCTGGTGAAGATCAGTCTCACTGACTGGAATTGAAGAGGGGTCTTCCTGGAGCACACTGACATGTTTCAGCGACACCGGAGCGATCTGGAAAGCATTCCAAAAATCAATGCCTAAATATAGCTTGCCGGCTAGGGACGGGACTACCAGGAACCGTAAAGGCTTAGTCTCCTTCTCATACGTGACAGAGACATTCACGTATCCTACCGCGGCTACGCGTTGACCAGACGCCGTCTGGATATTGGTCTTGATATTATGAAGACGGAGAGCTAGGTCTCTTATCAAAGCAAGGGAGCCATGTCCCAGAACACTGACGCTGGCTCCACTGTCCATCAAACCAGTGAGCATACGGTCTTTGACGATAATGTTGCAGTGAGGACGAGGATCGTTCAGATCCATATCAGATAAAACTGCTACTGCTGCCAATTTACGGAATGTGCGCTTAGCGCGGAAATATTTAACAGTTCTACGGTATCTCCGGTAAGCACGTTTCAGGGGAGAGTTGGTTTGACATGAAACAGACACACAAAATCTGCTAGGCAGGCGTGCTTGGTACGGGTCACATGGGAATTCGTACTGTTGAGGGGATCGGGAATCAGAAATTAGTGATTGTGTCGCAGTTCGGGATCCACATTGGTGGCTGCGTCTACTGTTGTAGAGCAATTCTGTGGTTTGCGTTGTTGAGGTGGGACTCGAGAATTGGGAGCGCGACGATCCCTCACAACCGGGGCGCTCCTGTCGTAGTTTCCCACATCCCTACATTTAGGGCAGTTCGTCTTGCGAACGCCGGGGTTACCACAACCAAAACAGAAGACACCTTTGACGGGGGCCCGACATTGGGCGAACGAGTGCCCGATATCACTGCAATTCCAGCACAGGCGATATTC
Organism: Odontomyia ornata; assembly: GCA_963969285.1. NCBI lineage: Eukaryota > Metazoa > Arthropoda > Insecta > Diptera > Stratiomyidae > Odontomyia > Odontomyia ornata. The sequence goes on along the minus strand of OZ017738.1, from coordinate 229,569,155 downwards.
TGGACTATTGATGGGGTCGGTTGACTGGATAGCTTCTACATGTCTATCAGACGAGAAACGGGCATGGCCAGGGTAAGGGTCTTTTATCTCGTGCACGGTACGGCTAGGGATGTGGTGCCGTTCAGGCTTGCTGAGGCTCCAGACAGTCTCCACTGAGGTGCAACAATTCACCAACTCACGTGCAGACTCGAAGTGCTGACCGGCTAAATGATCGCGCAGACGTTTAGTCATGTTGCGGAACAACAGGTGCTGCATGTCCAAATCCGACATGCTCTGTCTGAGTTGGAGCGATATAGTCTCCAGAGCATCAAAGAAGTCGACGAAAGGTTCATTCAAGCCTTGCATGCGAGCGTCCATCTGGCGTCGAACATCAATGTCAACACCAACAGGGGCGAAACGGTGCCTGAACGCCTGGGTTAGGGATTCCCAGTTAATTGCATGCGCACTCATGGCATGGTACTTCCAGTACCAACTAAGAGCAGGATTCCTCAAGAACAAATAAAAACTCTGTGCGATTAGATCCAAGGGAACGCCCTGAGTGTCCGCCATAGCTTGAATTCTGTATAAGAAGTCATCCACTCGGAGACTGGATTTACCTCCATCGAAAATAATACCCCATTTGGAAATAGGTATAGAAAGATGAGACTGAAGAGTAGAGCGTTGTGGATATCGTGCGGAATTCGATGCTTGAGGCTCAGACGTAGTTTGAGCGGTAATGTAAGGTGGATTTAAATTTGACTGTGGATCTATTCTGCCCATTTGCCTCGAGGGACTGACGACACTCGACTCGAGTGCCTGCGTCAATCTCCGGATATCAGCAGCAAGATCCATCAACTGGACATCATTTCTATTGTCTTCAGTAAAAGGACCAACCGAAGACGGTGTATTCCACAATTCAGCTGTGTCGATATACGATTTGATTCCTTCGGATTTGACTGGTAGTTGAGTTAGGTTAATATTTCCTCCTTTGTCGATAGAAAATGGATTGGCATCATTAAATAGATCGGCTGGGACATTAGAGTCCGTCTGTCGACTGGACGCCACGCCGGAATCAAGGGAAGTCTTGTCTCTACTTAGGCGAGTATTCAAGGGGACACCTTGTGGTGTAGAATGCCTCGAGGGCACAAATTCCTGACTAAAAGGAGAAGTCATTATCGATCCCTAGTTATTGGAACGATGCAATTGACAATATTGGCTTGGCTCGAGTCGTAGGAAGATGTACAAATTTACATCGAAATATATCTCCCCAAGACTCGCTTAATCATATGATTTTACAAAAAAATCTTTTTTTCTCTTCTTATTTCTAGAATTTTCTTAATATTACTAAATTTTCGTTTTCGTTTATTAACTTTGTATATTTTCTTTTTCTCTTTACTCTACTTTACTTTACTTTACTTTACGACAATTGATTTTTCATTAGAAGGAGTGTGTGCGCGCGTGTGCATCAGGAAAGGAGACTGCGTACTGAAAATAAGAGAGGTCGATAGAAAAATTGTTGAGCTAAATATGTATACTAGAAGTCCTGAGGTCTATCCGATCGCTTGGCTACGATTTCAAAACGCAATTGCGTCACAACTTTTCGTTGGCCAGTGCAAGAGGTCCTCTGGAGATATAGATGAAGAAGGATAGAATGCAAAAAGTACAGAAGTGGATTCCACGAAACAATTGCTTCAGCTTGATATATATTCAAAACGTACAAACGTCGATAGTTCTAGACCAGCGTCCGCTCAAGGATCGGGAATGTGGTTGTGCGCAGTATCAGTCGGATCAACGTCATGTGCCATAATCAAACCTACAAGGCGGACACACTGACACGATGCCGATCCTTCGCACTCCACCTCGAAACCAACAAAAAGGTCGAAAATCTGGAGTGGCTGCCGAAATTACACACGGGAATTGAAAGAGATAAAGAGAAGAGAGATAGCGAGAAAACAAACGGTAGTTGGTGGGGCGCCAGCTGCGAGAGCAAGCCCTCAGGCGAACGGTACTGTTCCAAAAAGGTGACACAGGCGATGAGTCAGTCTGTGAGAAGAGGAGCAAAATGAATAATGAATGTCTCAAAGAAGCCAATAACCGAAATCCTCCTCTGCCAGACCAAGCATCACCGAGGCCTGAATAATCATCAGTGATGATAGGCACAAAAATGAGATGATGAAGGTTAAATTGCCAAACAAGAAAGCCTTAGTACCAACGTTGGGCGCCATGTTATGTGGTGGTGTTCAGCAGGAAAAATAAAATAAAAAAAACATAATATGCATTAACAAGAAAAGCAGGATGGATGTAGTAATAGCAACTGAGGAGTTGCTCTCGCAGCAAAAAAAAAACGGTATTCAGCAAAGGTTGTTGACTAAACAAAAACAGTTTCCCTATGGAACCACATAAAGTCACATGATGGTGACTGAAGAGGAGATCTTTTTGGTTCCACGGCTAGCTCACCGCGTATGGGAGTGGGTTGAGAGACAGAAAGAATTTTTTTTTTTTAAAGAACTCCATAATGTCGAACACGCGCACACACACACTAAAATATTCACCAGTGCGTCATGGATTCTGGTAACTTCCTGAAATTAAATTGAATTGAATCAAACAAAATGAAAACTGGGCTTAATCCAGCACATTGAACTTATTTCATTATTTCAATTTTTCTAGGCTGTTTTGATTGTAAAATGAACATTTATTTTCGGAATATTTTATCAGTGCTCTCACAATATTCAAGTGAGTCTTAAAGTATTTTCAAATTGAGATAATTACATACAAACTAAAACGGCACTATATTTTTAAACAGATTCCACCTATTATTTGCTTATCGACAGATTCACTCATCAGCCTCTTTATCGAAAAATGTATGCTTTGTCAAACGCATTAAACTTAATTTTAAAATGTAGCTTAAAACTGGAATCCGAATTACAGTGAATTCAAGTAAGTATACCACTAACTAGAATAAATGATTTAATCAACACATTAAATAATTTAGAATCATTTTTATACAATGAATCTCCGCTATTTTTGGTCTCAAAAGGTTTAATATTAGGTTTCATCTTAAAAAACGATTTTTGTCTTATCTATAAAAAGTCTCTATGCCAGATTGTGTTTTCACTTTTGTTTCAGATTTCAAGTATTATGACCATATTCGAATTTGAAATGTTACCTAGCATCTGCAAGACATGTTGTCAAGTGGTTGAATGTCTCTCTACGGGTTATATCATACACAAGCAGAGCTCCTGCTGCACCCCGATATTAGGAATGGGTAATTGACCTGAATGCCTCCTGGCCTGCTGTATCCCCAAATTCGCAACTTTATTTGTTTTCCATCAATTATGGTCATGCGAGCACCAAACTCCGATCGTTAAATCATGGACGGGTTGAAATCGCTTGTCCGTGAACTGTACCAAGAGACACGACTTCCTGACTCCTTTTGAGAAAAAGTAAATAAGCAAAATATTGATTACGGCAGTACATATTGCTGATAAAGGAAGCGCAGCAAACCCTCAGCGGCAACATACGTCACCGAATCCCCTTATATGCGACCAGTCTATGTCGGAGGACCTCGATGGCTTTCCTCGAACACTGTTAACAGCGAACAGACATGTCAATGTTTGTGCACTTGCTGATACTTCGAAAATCACTCCAACAACAAGACGCCAGCGACGCCCAGACAAACGACACTTACGAATACAGATCAGCTATTTCAGGGAGCCAAACGAAAGTCCAAGGCTGTACATTGCAAATGCGTTAGAAAATTTATATTCCGCCCGAGACAACACCCGCGTCACCGATGATGAAGTATTTGAATAAATATGCATACGCAATTTTGAACAACTATGTCTCGAACAATTAATACACAATTTGACTATGATTTACACAATCTCACAATCCTTGGAAATATTAAATATAAACTCCACAAAATACTTTGTTGCACACACGAAAAGAGGCTATCTTTCTACGAACTTTCTGAATTGAGATTCACAGGGCTTTTTCTTTCTCCAAAGGGGATACGCCATAAAATTATACGTCCGTTCACCACGACTCTTCTCGATCAGCTCTCAAACTCAACTGACCTCCGCCGCGTCATTTCATCAACGCGCCTCCAAGTTATTTCCACTTCAGCCGCCTGATTACATCAGCCGCGTCATTTCATCAACGCGTCTCCAAGTTATTTCAACCTCAGCCGCCTGATTACATCAGCCGCGTCATTTCATCAACGCGTCTTCAAGTTATTTCAACTTCAGCCGCCTGATTACATCAGCCGCGTCATTTCATCAACGCGCGCTGGATCGCGTCTCCGCGTTGAGATGATGTTGGTTTTTGCATCGGATAAGCGAAGTTCAGCGTCGGGGTATTTAAATGTTTGAAAATAGAGGGGCCATTAATTGTGCCAACGTAACACGTGGGGACGTCCCATACCCTGGAGAAGGGTCTCATTTCCCAAAGCCGGGCAATACCAACTACTAACCAATAAGCCAAGGTCAAACTGTAATACACTATATACAAGCGATAACCTAACGCTAAGATGCGGCTATACGATAATGCTATTCTAAAGGATACGCTAACACTAAAAGAAACGATAATACTAAGCGATACGGTATGACTAAACGATACGATAATGTTATACGATACGATAATCCTATACGATATGATAATGCGATACGATAATGCTATACGATACGATAATACGATACGATACGATAATCCTATACGATACGATAATACGATACGATACGATAATCCTATACGATATGATAATGCGATACGATAATGCTATACGATACGATAATACGATACAATAATCCTATACGATATGATAATGCGATACGATAATGCTATACGATACGATAATACGATACGATAATCCTATACGATATGATAATGCGATACGATAATGCTATACGATACTAACTCTATATGTTCTATTTACACTATTAACAACAATAAAAAGAATGTGAGAGTGGGGAGAAAGGAAAATACAGAGTATGAAGACCGGGCGAAAAGGAAACAGAAACATGCCTGACCCACAATACAGCCGACTATTTGGTAATATTTACAGCCGGATATCCTGACCGTGATAGGTCCGCAAAGGCTTTCCATCAAGTGACTCGAGATCATAGGCCACCTGACCCACCTGTCTAACCACTCTGGCAGGTACAAATATGGGTGCGAATTTAGCCGCGAATTTATCAGCTGCACTACTAAGGACATGATTCCGGACGTAAACCAATTGTCCTGGAGTAAAGGTACGGACTCTTGCTCGTAAATTGTATCACTGCTGGCCCTTAGCATAGGCTGCAGCTAGCCTTTCCTGGACACGCTCGCGAATACGTCGCAGGCGCTCGTGCGGGGTGCTGAGCGCAACCTCGCCATCTTCAAACGCGGAAAGGCGTCGGAGGAGCTCATAATCCGAGCCGTGGCTCATGGACTGAAATCCGAACATTAAATAGTGTGGGGAACAACCCGTGGACTCGTGAACAGCACTTCGAAACGCCGCGCCCGCCTCGCACAGGTATTTATCCCACGTGCAATGGTCTTCACCTATTTAAGCGCGGATGGCGGCTAGGATCGATTGGTTCACACGTTCGGAGGCATTCGAGCACTTCGAAACGCCGCGCCCGCCTCGCACAGGTATTTATCCCACGTGCAATGGTCTTCACCTATTTAAGCGCGGATGGCGGCTAGGATCGATTGGTTCACACGTTCGGAGGCATTCGATTGGGGTGAATATTTGGGGGTTAAGATATGAGAGACACCATGTTCTTGCAGAAATTGAGTGAACTGTTTCGAAGTGAACTGTGCACCGTTATCAGAGTGTATTAGTTCTGGTACTCCGAAAAGAACAAAAGAGATCTAGCAAATATTTAAGGACTGCCTCAGTGGTTGCTTTTGCTAGGGGCTTGAGCACTACAAATAAGTATTTCCACTTTTGGAGCGTAGATAGGGTCCTAGAAAATCGATAAATAAGCGCTGTACAGGTCGTTCAGACAAGCGCTCATGGCCCATGGGAGGTCTTAAAACCTGGTTACAGGGTTTAACCTGGTTGCATGTACTGCAACGTGAAATGTAAGAAGCGACGTCCTTACGAAGACTTGGCCAGTAATAATATCGTTGCAGTAGTTCGGTGGTTTTACGTACACCACAATGAGACGATGCCGGCCTATCGTGAGCTTCGGAAATCAGCCCAGCCTGCTGGCTCACGGGAACCCATAATTTGGTACGAGGAATGTCCAAATCGGTATCGGATATTCGTCCTACATTAATGTAGATCCGGCCATCTCGGACCCATACATTTGGAAACCGTTCAGGTTCTTTAGCGATGATTAACATCTGCTCTACATAGTCGCGGTGGCTACAGGCTGAGTCCGGTAATATAGACTCGAGGCGTAGGTGTTCGGGAAGAACGGGAAGGTAAACACTTGAAAGCTCATTAATGCTCTCATAAGCACGGGAAAGGGCATCGGGGACGATGTTAGCTGAGCCCTTGACATGTTCGATATTGAAGTTGAAACCTTGCAACTTCAGACTCCAGCGAGCCAATCTACCGGAAAGGTCTTGTTGGCTCATAAGCCACTTCAGACTAGCGTGATCCGTGATGATGGTAAAGGGCAGACTCCAATATAAGCACGGAATTTCTTCACGCTCTGTACGGCGGCGAGACACTCCAACTCAGTGATAGTATAATTTCGCTGCGCCGACGTTAGTTTGGCTGACATGAAGGCAATAGTGTAATGTGACGCCTACGCCCGGGAATCGAAGTGATTCCGATCCCGAACCCTTGCAACCGGCCAGATGGGTATGTCCTCGAAGTGCCAGCGGACTTCATCTGTCGTGCGGATATCGTTGCGCAGAAAATATTTCTTTTCTGTCCAAATATTTAGATCTGTGGATATAAATATTCGAAATATAAAATTACTCCAAATCCCGACACATTTCGAGACATATCCATCTGGAAATGCCCCTCCACCGTGGCCATCGAAAAACTATGCCACTGGCGACAAATGGAGAGGCACATTGCCGCCATGTGGCGTGCCATTCCACACACATCTGTTTTGTCCGATGTGACAACCGGTCGAATTTGACAGCCACATGGAGTGGAAAGAGGTTTGGCTGCAGTAAAAAAGAAGGTGGCGGTAGCAGCATGTTGGCGCGGTACTAAAGGGGAATAAAACTAATTAAGAGGTAATTTTTTTCGTTCGGCTTACATCGACGAATGCATTACCATGTTTGCTTGCAGAGAATCGCTCCATAAATTGCTGACCTAACCTTCAAAGTGGAGAATCGCGGGAAAACTCGACGACTGTGGAAGCCAATGCACCTAATCTACCGTTGTAGGAGGCTGTGGAGGATCCTAATTGCCCAGCTAAGTATCATTAGGAAGTGCAGATCAATTGCATTACTGAACATCATATTAATGTGTTACATAACTGTTTCGTACGGGAATGGGAACGGAAGCGGGCCAATATCCATGGTGTAACTCTTAGTGAAATAAACCGGGAGTTATACATTAACCTCTAACCGTTAGCTGCTGGTAAACTGACGTGGTTAATCTGCCCAAGGCAAGGCGCATTGCCCTCGATTCCAATCGGACTAATCCCGAGTGAAGAATCGTGAATATTTCGCGCGTTTCTGTGCAAGGCTTCTGTTTATTTTTCCATCGCTCGATGAACTTTAACGCTACATGGTGTGGGATTCGTTGAAGTACGATCGAGAAAAGTGCATGATTGGCGTCGTGAGTGTTATTGCATTGTGCATGTTTGCATTGAGCGGAACAAGTGCATGATAGCGCTGAAGAAATCGATTGCACTTGCACTGGCGCTCCCTAATGCCCCACATTCATAGTGCGATATAGAAAAAGCAAAAGTCATGAAGGAAGAAGCCACGAGTGGAAACGAGAATTTGCCTCGCTCTCGTGGAATGTGTCACTCTCGCAAGTAAACTGTCAAGTCATTTGGCTTCTTGGTGTTTATGTCAATTGGGAAACGTCAAAGAAGGTAAATCGAACGAAAATTGCATAGTGGCGTTGCGGTGGTGTAAATTGTCGCGTGAAAATTGAAATTTACATTCATGCGATGGCAAGCTAAGTTCAGGCAAATAGTTTGGCGCACTGTTGTGCACTAAATCATTGAGAGGAAGTTGTACTTTTTCAATAATGGTAGTACCAAAGAAATGAATTTCTATTTGAACAACATTGGAGAGGAAGTGGAACATGAAGAGGATGTAAATAATAGTGGTGGTGAAGCTAATTGTAAAATAAACGGTTTAGATTGCTCGACATATGTAAATTGTAACGAAATGAATGATGAAGCTAGTTACAAAAATGATAGTTCAGGTGTGAACGACTTAATTGTTATGAAGTACAGTAAAGTAGGCAACTCGTTAGGATTTGAAAGAGATATGAATGATGTTAATACTGATTGTAATATTCCACAAAAGATAACTACAAAACGCATTGAATTTTTCGAGGAAAACATACAAGCGAACAAAGGGGAGTTAGGTATAAATGTTAAGGCCGGTAGTAGCCTGATTAGCAAGAAATCGTGTGATTCTGAGAAGTTGATTTCTCATAACTCTAAGATTCTTAGTATTATTTTATCTTGCACTTTATTGTAACGTTTCTCTTGCTAATTTTCTTCCCATTGCCTAATTAGATACGAAATTAATAATTAGTCATTTCGGTAGGGAACCAATTTATGATAGTAGGCTGAGTAGAATAAGTGAATTCGATTCAGATTACATAAAAAAATTCGCAATCTACTATAAAATAGAAAAGACCAACAATCATTTCAAAATGTTGGCTATGAAACAATTATTCAGACTGATAAATGCCGTCTAATTTTATTTAGATTCGGTTGCAAAAGATATAGTCGACTACTTCATTTTATCGACGAATCTCGTGATTGAAATCTGAATCGAAAAGCAGTATCGAAATTAAACAAACTGATGAGAATTGAATCTTAGAGGCTTAATTTTAGTAGCTTTATTAAGCGAAAAACGTTTGAAACCAATTAATGAGATAGAATTGTAGGTTTTTTTATATTTTTATACAAATCCAACAAGACACCTTGGGATCGAACAGTAAAAGTAAGAAACATTCCAAATACATATATCAACCTTTCGCACACTTCATACAAACATATTTGATATGAGAAATATTTTTATAATATACCTCCTATAATCCTAAGCGTTGTGTAATATTATACTTTATCCTTAATCCTTATTCACTACTGTATACTAGTCTTTTCGAAAGCAGCCTATACAAAATATATCTGTGAGCAAAATGTGCATTGGAATACATATTGTAGTAGTATTAGAAGTTGTAATAACTTAGCGAAAGAACGTAGTAACTGGTAAAACTACTTAAAGTAGTACTTACAATTAGTGAAACATGTTGAAACATTCCTGATTTGTGTATCCCAATATAATTTAAAATTTTGTTTAATTCCTATTTTTACAGTAGTTAGGAATTTATGTTTATTTTTTTTTTATACAATGAAAATATATACCAAGTGAATTATATTGAGCTTTTAGTATGCTTATTATTATACTTGATTGTAGCAACGCCTTACATTAATCATTATAATATTAAACTTAAGCACATATGAGATGTGAATTATATAAAATTATATCAATTGAATTAGCAATTTATACATTTGTGAAACATTCTAAATGATCAGAAAAAAACTTGCTTAGAGAAAGGAAAAACATTGTTAATATATTATACTAGTTTTACGATATATATATAAATATTTAGAGTCTACGGAGGGACAAAAGCAAGTTACAAGCGAATTCATATATACATAATTAGTTGTATTTTGCATAATTTTATTAATATTAAAACGTTCTACAGATATAGCGCTAACGTTACATTTTGGTCATTGTTTATTATTGCTACTGATTCGCGCAGTATTTATTTTATGTGAACATGATTATTGTAAGAGTAATTTACGATAGGAAACACAACAAACCCACACACACTACATCTTAATTGCATGAAATCAACTTTCTCCTTTTTCTAACTAGTTTTATCATTATATGCGAATACACCTTAACTCTATATGCAGATTTTGAGAGAGAAAAAAATAGAAACAAGATGATGGACGAATGAAAATGAAATTTAAAAATATTGTAGCTACATTTTAAAGAACCAAGGAATTTTATAAATACAACATGAATTGCTAAAGATAACCACGACTTTCCTTTTCAGCGGTTTTTCTTTTTCAGTGGGAAAAGTGAGTGCAGGGTAAGTATGCCGTCGCGAGGGTAGGGTTTCGCCAAATCCGCTGAGGTCGGTTTCGCGTCGTGCGTGGTACGCGGTACCTTTTTAGTTTTGACATTTTATTAGAGTAGTTTTCGTCGGGTTAACTTCGAGTAGCATATTTTTCGGTACCGCGTCGGAACTTCGGGAACGTGAAATAGAAATTAGATTTTGGTATTCTTGACTGGTGATAAGAAGAAATACGGAGTAACGTAACGTAGGTTCCTTCTCCGTATGGTTTGTTTTGATAACGCGTTTTGGAAAACGGGCATGTTCAGGTGGCTGAAATATTGTAATTGAGCGTAACCCATTCGGAGACCCGCGACCGAAATCCTCTCCGAACTAGCTGGCCGACAAGCAGTCACCGCGTGAATGGGTTACGGTGCACGGATTGGTTGACCTGTTGCACTACTCAGACTTAACGTCTAGAACCGATGAGAGGTCGGTTCCGCGTTCGAATTAAAAGGTTGAAAATCATTACAATAGGATGCTCTTCCTCCTTTTCGTTCTTTTGAAAGAGAACGCTACCAATGCCAGTGGTGCTAGCATCACACTGGATGAAGAAGGGTTTAGTGAAATCAGGGTTGACTAATACAGGGGCTGTAATAGGGGCTTGTTTTAAATGGTCGAAAGCGTTCTGCGCAGCGTCAGTCCATCGGAAGGACGATTTGCCTTTCAGCAAATCAGTCAAGGGAGCGGTAATTGCGGCAAAACGATGAATAAATCGGCGATACCATCCAGCCATTCCCATGAAACGACGAATGTCCTTTGCAGATCTGGGAATCGGGAAATCCATGATGCTGGAGACTTTGGAAGGATCAGTCTTTAGGATACCATCACTAACGATGTATCCCAGGTACCTAATCTCACGCTGGATAAACTTGCTCTTCTCCACGTTTATCGTGAGCCCAGCTGACTTCAGTAGCTTAGCTACTGTAGACAAAAGGTCCAAATGTTCTTCGAATGAAGAGCTGGTTACGAGCAAATCGTCCAGGTAGACGAAGATTTTGTCTTGAAGCTCATGCGGGATGACTTTGTGCATTAGACGACACATAGTCTGGGGTGCGTTGCACAACCCGAAAGGCATGACCTTAAATTCATACAAAGGCCGACCCGGCACCGTGAAGGCTGCTTCTCTTGAGATTCGGGATCGAGGGGTATCTGCCAAAAGGCGTCCTTTAAATCAAGACTGGTAATAAACTTGGTGGATCTTAGGCGTGAGAGTAGCCCGTCTATCAAGGGCAACGGATATGCGTCCTTGACGGTCACTTCGTTCACGCGCCTGGCATCAAGGCACAACCGGACTTTCCCAGGTTTACGAACTAATGTTACAGGGGAACTCCAAGAACTGTGACTCTCGCCGATCACACCAAGGGCGAGCATACGGTCCAGTTCCTTGTACAGCAAATCCTGAACGACAGGGGAAACAGCATAATGCCGTTGTTTGACTGGCTTAGCAGTCCCGGTGTCAATGTGGTGTGTAACCAGTGACGTTCTTCCCATACCAAGTTTATTGAACGAAGGGAATAGAGCAATTACGTTCTGTAATTGCTGCTGTTGGTCTGAGGTCAGCTGGTGAAGATCAGTCTCACTGACTGGAATTGAAGAGGGGTCTTCCTGGAGCACACTGACATGTTTCAGCGACACCGGAGCGATCTGGAAAGCATTCCAAAAATCAATGCCTAAATATAGCTTGCCGGCTAGGGACGGGACTACCAGGAACCGTAAAGGCTTAGTCTCCTTCTCATACGTGACAGAGACATTCACGTATCCTACCGCGGCTACGCGTTGACCAGACGCCGTCTGGATATTGGTCTTGATATTATGAAGACGGAGAGCTAGGTCTCTTATCAAAGCAAGGGAGCCATGTCCCAGAACACTGACGCTGGCTCCACTGTCCATCAAACCAGTGAGCATACGGTCTTTGACGATAATGTTGCAGTGAGGACGAGGATCGTTCAGATCCATATCAGATAAAACTGCTACTGCTGCCAATTTACGGAATGTGCGCTTAGCGCGGAAATATTTAACAGTTCTACGGTATCTCCGGTAAGCACGTTTCAGGGGAGAGTTGGTTTGACATGAAACAGACACACAAAATCTGCTAGGCAGGCGTGCTTGGTACGGGTCACATGGGAATTCGTACTGTTGAGGGGATCGGGAATCAGAAATTAGTGATTGTGTCGCAGTTCGGGATCCACATTGGTGGCTGCGTCTACTGTTGTAGAGCAATTCTGTGGTTTGCGTTGTTGAGGTGGGACTCGAGAATTGGGAGCGCGACGATCCCTCACAACCGGGGCGCTCCTGTCGTAGTTTCCCACATCCCTACATTTAGGGCAGTTCGTCTTGCGAACGCCGGGGTTACCACAACCAAAACAGAAGACACCTTTGACGGGGGCCCGACATTGGGCGAACGAGTGCCCGATATCACTGCAATTCCAGCACAGGCGATATTCTGGACTATTGATGGGGTCGGTTGACTGGATAGCTTCTACATGTCTATCAGACGAGAAACGGGCATGGCCAGGGTAAGGGTCTTTTATCTCGTGCACGGTACGGCTAGGGATGTGGTGCCGTTCAGGCTTGCTGAGGCTCCAGACAGTCTCCACTGAGGTGCAACAATTCACCAACTCACGTGCAGACTCGAAGTGCTGACCGGCTAAATGATCGCGCAGACGTTTAGTCATGTTGCGGAACAACAGGTGCTGCATGTCCAAATCCGACATGCTCTGTCTGAGTTGGAGCGATATAGTCTCCAGAGCATCAAAGAAGTCGACGAAAGGTTCATTCAAGCCTTGCATGCGAGCGTCCATCTGGCGTCGAACATCAATGTCAACACCAACAGGGGCGAAACGGTGCCTGAACGCCTGGGTTAGGGATTCCCAGTTAATTGCATGCGCACTCATGGCATGGTACTTCCAGTACCAACTAAGAGCAGGATTCCTCAAGAACAAATAAAAACTCTGTGCGATTAGATCCAAGGGAACGCCCTGAGTGTCCGCCATAGCTTGAATTCTGTATAAGAAGTCATCCACTCGGAGACTGGATTTACCTCCATCGAAAATAATACCCCATTTGGAAATAGGTATAGAAAGATGAGACTGAAGAGTAGAGCGTTGTGGATATCGTGCGGAATTCGATGCTTGAGGCTCAGACGTAGTTTGAGCGGTAATGTAAGGTGGATTTAAATTTGACTGTGGATCTATTCTGCCCATTTGCCTCGAGGGACTGACGACACTCGACTCGAGTGCCTGCGTCAATCTCCGGATATCAGCAGCAAGATCCATCAACTGGACATCATTTCTATTGTCTTCAGTAAAAGGACCAACCGAAGACGGTGTATTCCACAATTCAGCTGTGTCGATATACGATTTGATTCCTTCGGATTTGACTGGTAGTTGAGTTAGGTTAATATTTCCTCCTTTGTCGATAGAAAATGGATTGGCATCATTAAATAGATCGGCTGGGACATTAGAGTCCGTCTGTCGACTGGACGCCACGCCGGAATCAAGGGAAGTCTTGTCTCTACTTAGGCGAGTATTCAAGGGGACACCTTGTGGTGTAGAATGCCTCGAGGGCACAAATTCCTGACTAAAAGGAGAAGTCATTATCGATCCCTAGTTATTGGAACGATGCAATTGACAATATTGGCTTGGCTCGAGTCGTAGGAAGATGTACAAATTTACATCGAAATATATCTCCCCAAGACTCGCTTAATCATATGATTTTACAAAAAAATCTTTTTTTTCTCTTCTTATTTCTAGAATTTTCTTAATATTACTAAATTTTCGTTTTCGTTTATTAACTTTGTATATTTTCTTTTTCTCTTTACTCTACTTTACTTTACTTTACTTTACGACAATTGATTTTTCATTAGAAGGAGTGTGTGCGCGCGTGTGCATCAGGAAAGGAGACTGCGTACTGAAAATAAGAGAGGTCGATAGAAAAATTGTTGAGCTAAATATGTATACTAGAAGTCCTGAGGTCTATCCGATCGCTTGGCTACGATTTCAAAACGCAATTGCGTCACAACTTTTCGTTGGCCAGTGCAAGAGGTCCTCTGGAGATATAGATGAAGAAGGATAGAATGCAAAAAGTACAGAAGTGGATTCCACGAAACAATTGCTTCAGCTTGATATATATTCAAAACGTACAAACGTCGATAGTTCTAGACCAGCGTCCGCTCAAGGATCGGGAATGTGGTTGTGCGCAGTATCAGTCGGATCAACGTCATGTGCCATAATCAAACCTACAAGGCGGACACACTGACACGATGCCGATCCTTCGCACTCCACCTCGAAACCAACAAAAAGGTCGAAAATCTGGAGTGGCTGCCGAAATTACACACGGGAATTGAAAGAGATAAAGAGAAGAGAGATAGCGAGAAAACAAACGGTAGTTGGTGGGGCGCCAGCTGCGAGAGCAAGCCCTCAGGCGAACGGTACTGTTCCAAAAAGGTGACACAGGCGATGAGTCAGTCTGTGAGAAGAGGAGCAAAATGAATAATGAATGTCTCAAAGAAGCCAATAACCGAAATCCTCCTCTGCCAGACCAAGCATCACCGAGGCCTGAATAATCATCAGTGATGATAGGCACAAAAATGAGATGATGAAGGTTAAATTGCCAAACAAGAAAGCCTTAGTACCAACGTTGGGCGCCATGTTATGTGGTGGTGTTCAGCAGGAAAAATAAAATAAAAAAAACATAATATGCATTAACAAGAAAAGCAGGATGGATGTAGTAATAGCAACTGAGGAGTTGCTCTCGCAGCAAAAAAAAAACGGTATTCAGCAAAGGTTGTTGACTAAACAAAAACAGTTTCCCTATGGAACCACATAAAGTCACATGATGGTGACTGAAGAGGAGATCTTTTTGGTTCCACGGCTAGCTCACCGCGTATGGGAGTGGGTTGAGAGACAGAAAGAATTTTTTTTTTTTAAAGAACTCCATAATGTCGAACACGCGCACACACACACTAAAATATTCACCAGTGCGTCATGGATTCTGGTAACTTCCTGAAATTAAATTGAATTGAATCAAACAAAATGAAAACTGGGCTTAATCCAGCACATTGAACTTATTTCATTATTTCAATTTTTCTAGGCTGTTTTGATTGTAAAATGAACATTTATTTTCGGAATATTTTATCAGTGCTCTCACAATATTCAAGTGAGTCTTAAAGTATTTTCAAATTGAGATAATTACATACAAACTAAAACGGCACTATATTTTTAAACAGATTCCACCTATTATTTGCTTATCGACAGATTCACTCATCAGCCTCTTTATCGAAAAATGTATGCTTTGTCAAACGCATTAAACTTAATTTTAAAATGTAGCTTAAAACTGGAATCCGAATTACAGTGAATTCAAGTAAGTATACCACTAACTAGAATAAATGATTTAATCAACACATTAAATAATTTAGAATCATTTTTATACAATGAATCTCCGCTATTTTTGGTCTCAAAAGGTTTAATATTAGGTTTCATCTTAAAAAACGATTTTTGTCTTATCTATAAAAAGTCTCTATGCCAGATTGTGTTTTCACTTTTGTTTCAGATTTCAAGTATTATGACCATATTCGAATTTGAAATGTTACCTAGCATCTGCAAGACATGTTGTCAAGTGGTTGAATGTCTCTCTACGGGTTATATCATACACAAGCAGAGCTCCTGCTGCACCCCGATATTAGGAATGGGTAATTGACCTGAATGCCTCCTGGCCTGCTGTATCCCCAAATTCGCAACTTTATTTGTTTTCCATCAATTATGGTCATGCAAGCACCAAACTCCGATCGTTAAATCATGGACGGGTTGAAATCGCTTGTCCGTGAACTGTACCAAGAGACACGACTTCCTGACTCCT
The DNA here is from genome assembly GCA_963969285.1 of Odontomyia ornata. Classification (NCBI taxonomy): domain Eukaryota; kingdom Metazoa; phylum Arthropoda; class Insecta; order Diptera; family Stratiomyidae; genus Odontomyia; species Odontomyia ornata. Next base: position 229,553,047 of record OZ017738.1, on the reverse strand, counting down.
TTTGAGAAAAAGTAAATAAGCAAAATATTGATTACGGCAGTACATATTGCTGATAAAGGAAGCGCAGCAAACCCTCAGCGGCAACATACGTCACCGAATCCCCTTATATGCGACCAGTCTATGTCGGAGGACCTCGATGGCTTTCCTCGAACACTGTTAACAGCGAACAGACATGTCAAGGTTTGTGCACTTGCTGATACTTCGAAAATCACTCCAACAACAAGACGCCAGCGACGCCCAGACAAACGACACTTACGAATACAGATCAGCTATTTCAGGGAGCCAAACGAAAGTCCAAGGCTGTGCATTGCAAATGCGTTAGAAAATTTATATTCCGCCCGAGACAACACCCGCGTCACCGATGATGAAGTATTTGAATAAATATGCATACGCCATTTTGAACAACCATGTCTCGAACAATTAATACACAATTTGACTATGATTTACACAATCTCACAATCCTTGGAAATATTAAATATAAACTCCACAAAATCCTTTGTTGCACACACGAAAAGAGGCTATCTTTCTACCAACTTTCTGAATTGAGATTCACAGGGCTTTTTCTTTCTCCAAAGGGGATACGCCATAAAATTATACGTCCGTTCACCACGACTCTTCTCGATCAGCTCTCAAACTCAACTGACCTCCGCCGCGTCATTTCATCAACGCGCCTCCAAGTTATTTCCACTTCAGCCGCCTGATTACATCAGCCGCGTCATTTCATCAACGCGTCTCTAAGTTATTTCAACTTCAGCCGCCTGATTACATCAGCCGCGTCATTTCATCAATGCGTCTCCAAGTTATTTCAACTTCAGCCGCCTGATTACATCAGCCGCGTCATTTCATCAACGCGCGCTGGATTGCGTCTCCGCGTTGAGATGATGTTGGTTTTTGCATCGGATAAGCGAAGTTCAGCGTCGGGGTATTTAAATGTTTGAAAATAAAGGGGCCATTAATTGTGCCAACGTAACAACATATGACTGAAATTTGAAATTTGATCAGTACTATGTGAACGATTTATTTTAAATATGAGACGTCGAAGACATTAGCGCGCAAATATATGTATTTCGATCCCGTTTGTATCATTTCCGCTAAATTTCATCTGAGAAAAGTCATATTTGACAATCTCAAAAGTAGCTGTTTATCGAAATTTAGAGCTACTGATGAAATTTAGAGCTACTGTTTCCGGTACGTGATGTGACGTCAGGCACATTAATTGATTTCCTTATGGGCCTGAGTAAGATGGCAACGATTCCAGTTCAGCTGGGTGGGCAGCTGATGGAATTTTACCGGTAGCGACACGGGAAGAAAAAAAGAGAAAAGACAAGTTTTGCTGATGGATCGAGGAGTCGCATCGGAAAGGTCAACGGGAAAGCGTCGGAGCGAGGAAATTGAATTTCACGCGTGAAGGTGTCCGTTCGTTTGCCGTGCTCCCCTCACGACCAAGTTTTTGTGTTCGCAAGTTTAAACAAATTTTTCGCATTGACACGTTTGTATTCAAATTACTTTGTGACAGATTGCCTGTCTGATAAATAAATATGAGTGAGAAGCTGTGATCCCGCGGGTACGGTCACATGAACTCGATTCTTCCGGATATCGTTTTCCGACAGCCTCCGCATTGGGGCTCTTACTGTGCAGTTAAACTTGAGAAATGACCAACGTGTTGACTTCAGTAATACTTGTCGAAGTGCTCTTGTTGTTGTGCCGGCTTGTGTCATTAGTCCCCGATAAAGATTAAGGACTATTCAGGATGTTCCCAGTCAGAGTGAAGGATGTCAGACAGATAAATAATTAGCACAATTTGAAAGTAGTGCCGTAACAGTAAATGAATGAGCAATTGTGGAAGTGTGTGCAGGATTGAAAGAACTGGGTGATAAATGCGTTTCATTCGCGTTTACGAACAATGAAAGTTATTATTAAGTTACTTCAGTTTACTTGATACGCATTCAGATACACGAATCTAAATATCCTCAGAAAAGCATTGTCCTGTATTAAGTTTGTTGCTTGGGGTCATGTGAGCATCAAATATGAAACAAAGACGGATACAAGTGGACTATGTGAAACTGCTATGTTTGGAAACAAATGAAATATTCAGGAGACGTAAAGTGAAGCGAATATGTCGTTTTGGTTCGTGAGTTTAGTTTTGGTTTCTATTGGATTTCATCATGTATCCTCCAGAAATGTAGACGATGAAAATAGTTTACTTGTTATATCAGCGGCAGTTCAAGGAACTGTGAGAAGGTTGCCATGCAACGCCACACCACCAATCCCCTAGGATAAGAAAACTAATATAAGATTGCGATCGATAGGCGTGCTGGCCGACCCGGGGCATAATCTGTGACGGGATTAAGTAAATACCAAAATAAGTATTTATACTAGTGTAGTTTGCTCTATCCCTGCCTGTCGTTTATACTGAGAGAATTAATCCCGCAACCACGAGAACGTATCCAGATTCCCTGAAAAGTGTATCGACGAAGAAGCGAGGATCAGCGTCTTATCCAAGGAGATTTGAACCCATTGTAGCATCACTAGCGCATTACGGTCAACCCTTCTCGTAGCCCTAAGTGTAAACAACTTACAATAATTTCATTTTTGCCAACATGTAAAAATAAAAGTATATCATAACACACAATTGCAAGTATGCTGGCAAAACAATCACACAAAGTAAAAATAACAGTTACAGTTTTTCACCAGACAGATTCTCGTGCGGTTGTAATTATTTTGCTATAGTCGAATTCTTATTGTTAGTTTTTTAAGATTAATGTGAAATAAAGTAGGAAAAATATTTCCAAGTGTTTTATTTACAAAATAACAATTACGTATAGCCGTCGCGGTACAGAAAAGTTAACGTGAAAAATTTTCCATCACGAAATCCTCAATCATCCGCTTTATTTTCCAACACAATTGGAAATAGAATATTCCGGATATCAAGTAAAGCAATCATTATTTGTTCATTTTATTGCATTTTTCACAGTGCGTGAACATAACTAACACCGGATAACTTTTCATGCAATAGTAAATTCTATCCAGCTACATTTATTTAAACAATCAATTACACATTAGCAACAAATTCGACAAATATTACACCTGCAGCGCGTTATTTTCATATATTACGAGATGGGAAAGTCAGACGATGCGCTGAAGAACAAACAGCCAACAGCTAATCCAAGTCAAGGAACATCATACCCCGGCGAAAATTCCACTGGCATATCACAAGTTTCTAAAATTAGATTGCCAGAGTTTTTCACAGATAATGTGGACCTATGGTTCTGGCAAGTTGAATGCTTATTTCGCGCATGTGGCAGCGTATCGGATACCAATAAATATAACACAATCATTGGCCATTTACCGCCAAATGTCATTGTAAAATTATCCGATTTTCGTACAAAGCCGCCGGAAACCGGAGCAATGTACGAACCACTAAAAGCACGCATTATACGCAAATACGCCGATAGCGAGCAATCGAAAATAACTAAGCTATTAGAGGACATGCCGTTAGGAGATCGTAGGCCATCACAACTATTGCCGAAATGCGCACAAAAGCCGCAGATACCCCTATCAACGAAGATCTGTTGCGTCAATTATGAGTGAGAAACTTGCCCGAAACTATGCGGGTTATTTTGTCTACCGATGGCGGCATCGAATTAAATCAGCAAGCAGCTACAGCTGACCGCATACTCGACGCGATGAAAGGTGGATCTTTCTTGACTGGCCGACAAATCAATACAGTCGGAATGCAGCAAAAAAATAGTGAAACATCGAATGTGGAACTTCAAGAGTTACGAAAAAAAGTCGACAAGTTTTCGAATGACGTGAACCAAATTCTTCGTTCACGAAGTACACAACCTTCTCGTAGCTCTACGCCTGCACGTTCTCCAAATGCAAAGCGAAATGATTCTGGGCGAAAACAATTTGACCTTTGCTGGTGGCATCACAAATTTGGATCAACCGCACCTAAATGCAAAGAACCATGCAAATTCAGCCAAACGTCATCAAAAAACGAGTAAACCGAGCAAATCAGAAAGTCTGTGAGCTCGGCACAGCATCCAAGAGATTATTTATTCACGACAAGACATCGAATTATAAATTTCTTATTGACACCGGGGCTGATGTTTCAATCATTCCTACCACAGAAACTCAAAAGCAAAACATCAAGCCATTTCAAGCAAATTTATATGCAGCGAATGGAACGCCGATCAATCTTTATGGTAAAAAGACGATTAAACTCGATCTACATCTACGTCTTCAGTTTGTATGGACATTCTGAAGTCGACAAGGCAATTATTGGTGCCGATTTCCTGGCACATTATAACCTCACAGTCGATATAAACAATGCCAAACTCATTGATCAAACAACACAACTTCAAATCAGCTGTGTCATTTCAGAATTTCAAGCACTAACAGCCACAGTAACCAATAAATCAAATAGATACACACGATTTTTAAGAAACTTCAAGGGTATTTCAACAAATCCAAAAAATAAACCGATAGCATCAACATCGACATTTCATCATATTGTAACAAAAGGCCCACCAGTGAAACAAAATGCAAGACGTTTATCGCCAAATCGTTACAAATGTGCCAAAGCAGAAATCGACTACTTAGTGAAGAAAGGGATCTGTCGTCCATAGAAGAGTCCATGGGCTTCACCATTACCATGGCCAAGAAAAAGACGACATGGCGACCATGCGGGGACTATCGGAAATTAAACTCAACAATTCCTGATAGTCATCCCATACCACATTTGCACGACTTCACAAATATACTGGCAGGCAAAACGATATTTTCAACGTTGGACTTAGAAAAGGCTTACCACCGAATACCGATAAATCCAGACGACATACCCAAAACTGCCATAATTACCCCGTTTGGCTTATTTGAGTTCATGTTTATGACATTCGGGTTAAGCAACGCCGCACAAACTTTCCAACGCCATATACATCAAGTGCTGCATGGTTTAGATTTCGTTTTTTCATATCAGGATATTTTGGTTGCATCGTCGAATGAAAAAGAACATGAAAAACATTTATGCCTCGTTTTTCAAAGACTACAAGATTTTGGCATGACAATCAATACCGAAAAATGCATTTTTGGTCAAACGCAAATCACATATCTTGGACATTTGATAACCAAAGATGGACTATTGCCACTACCTGAAAAAGTAGAAATAGTGAAACAATTTGAAAAACCTACAGTTGTCAAAGATCTACGGAAATTCATTGCCGTTGTGAATTCCTACCGTCGTTTTATACCAAATGCTGTTCAAACTCAAATAGTGTTGCAATCGTTAATTCAAGGCAACATAAAAAACGACAAACGCATATATATATATATATATATATATATATATATATATATATATATATATATATCCATATATATTTATGTATATATATATATATATATATATATATATATATATATCTATATATACCTATATCTATATATATATATATATATATATATATATATATATATATATATATATATATATATATATATATATATATATATATATATCTATATATATATATATATATATATATATATATATATATATATATATATCTATATATATATATATATATATATATATATATATATATATATATATATATATATATATATCTATATATATATATATATATATATATATATATATATATATATATATATATATATATATATATATATATATATATATATATATCTATATATATACATATATATATATATATATATATATATATATATATATATATATTTATATATATATTTATATATGTATATATATATATATATATATATATATATATTATATATGTATTTATATATGTATATATATATATATCAAAATCTATATATATATATATATATATATATATATATATATATATATATTTATATATATATAAATATATATATATGTATATATATATATATATATATATATATATATATATATATATATATATATACATATATATATATATATATATATATATATATATATATATATATATATATATATATATTTATATATATCTATATATATATATATATATATATATATATATATATATATATCTATATATATATATATATATATATATATATATATATATATATATATTTATATATATCTATATATATATATATATATATATATATATATATATATATATATATATATATATATATATATATATATATCTCTCTATATATATATATATACATCTATATATATATATATATATATATATATATATATATATAATTTGCATTTAATCAAACGCTTTCATGATTACGCAAATTGCCGTATATGCAAAATGGAAATTGTTGCGTTTGTCGATACGAAAAAGATGTGTGGGTAGCGGATTCGAAGTGTAATAAACTTCGATTACGTTACCAAGATGCGGAAGTGGTAATTGAGAATAAAAGGATTGCGGAATTGAGTTCTTGGATTTGGGGCAGTCAGTATCTGACTTTGAAATAAGTGGATTGTTGTTGGCGGTCGCGGGGAAAAGATATTTGAAAAGAAGAAGAAGAGGAAGTACTTAGACAGTATCTAGATAAAGATTAATTTTGAATTTGTGAAAAAGCGGGGTTTTGAATTGGATTTAATTACAAACGTGTGAATTGTAATAGGAAAATTAGTAAAATTTTGCTTGTGGCATATGCGAGTGAAGTTAAGTGCGGAGTTTAGAGAAAGAAAAACTTAGTTATGTGGAGTGAACCGAGAATTAAAATAATGACATAACCCAAGCCCAAAGATTGTGTGGAAAGTAAAATCAAGAAACCTATATTATGGGTTAGAATTTTAATTGTTGTAAAGGGCAGTTAAAACTTAAATAGAAAAGTGTCCGAATTTGATTTATTAAAAGACGAGAAAAATAAGAAAATAAGAAGAGGAAATACTTTGTTTTATCTATAGTGGTGAAAAATTCAATTTTTGAATTTGAAATTATACTATTGGATGAGATTGAAAGGACAATAGATTAGTGAAGAGAGTGCATTCAGCATCTTGTAAAAATTGGCCGTTCTGTGTTTTCATTTTGGACTTTTGTTAATAGTAATTTTATAATTGAAGATTGAAACCGGGCTGCAGCAGTTGCCTCCAAGCCCTTGGAGAGATAGCATCGAGCGAGAGCGGAGTGCGTGTTCAGTTACGTCGTCGGAGTGAAAATGGAGCGTACGATCGAGCAACCGAACCAGAGTTTTTTAACCACGTAATTACAGAAGACGAGACGTGGGTTTTCGAATACGATCCTGAGAGGAAGCGGCAGAGTTCGGAGTGGCACACACCGGCGTCACGACCGAAAAAAGCGCGCATGAGCAAATCGAAGGTGAAGTCGATGCTCATTGTTTTCTTTGACGTGAAAAGCATTGTTCACAAAGGGTTTGTGCCACCCGGCCAAACTGTAAACGGCCAGTACTACAGAGGGGAGCTCCGTCGACTAACCGCCCGGGTTCGCCGAGTCCGTCCGGAGATTGTTGATTCGTGGATCCTCCATCAAGACAATGCTCCGTCGCACACCTGCCTGCTCGTCACCGAGCAGTTGGCCAAACAGTCGAGGGCAACGTTGCCACAGCCTCCTTACAGCCCGGATATGGCACCAGCGGACTTCTTTCTGTTTCCCAAGACAAAGAGACACCTTAAGGGGACGCGGTTCGGGACTCTGGAAAACGTTCAACGTGCTACGACGAGGGCTCTAGACAGCATCGAGGTTGCCGACTTCCAGGGAGCGTTCGGGGATTGGAAAATCCGGTATAAGCGTGTTATCGACTCCAATGGGGACTACTTTGAAGATTTCTAAAGAAAAATTGTACATATTTTGCCAATAAAAAATTTCCTGAGGTCAGTCCGGTTGTGCCAGCGGACTTCATCTGTCGTGCGGATATCGTTGCGCAGAAAATATTTCTTTTCTTTCCAAATATTTAGATCTGTGGATATAAATATTCGAAATATAAAATTACTCCAAACCCCGACACATTTCGAGACATATCCATCTGGAAATGCCCTCTCCACCGTGGTCATCGAAAAACTATGCCACTGGCGACAAATGGAGAGGCACATTGCCGCCATGTGGCGTGCCATTCCACACACATCTGTTTTGTCGGTGGTTGTCGGATTGACGGCGCCACGAGGAAAAGGTACAGAAGGTGCGCGGTTGACTTCCGATGAGTGAGCGTGAAGATTGTTCGAGACCAAAGTGTTTCACTTGGTTAAATCTTCACTATACACAGAAAAGTGCGGTGACTTTCGACAGTTCGGTGGTAGAAAACAAAATTGCGAGTGAATGTTGTCCAAAATTATTGTTTCATGGATGGTTTTGTACGAATAGCCTTCTGTATGGAAACAACGGTTATTCGTCACAGTTGGACGCATCTTCCGCTAGAATCTAGTAAGGGTAAAATCGGGGTGTTGTCGCATCTGCAAAGCGAGTGGTAATTTTCTATTCATTTTCAGAAAAAGGAAACGAAGATGCTCTTCGCATGCTTCAGTCGATTGCATCATCATCGATCACCTTGACTGACCGCCTTCCACATTATATCTGTCTACAATGCAACAATGAGTTACATGTGGCATACAACTTTAATTTGTGCTATGCAACTGACATCACGAAGACTTTTACCAATATCAAAAGCAATACAAACACTGAAGGCGGAGAAAGTGTGGCTTATGGGAATGCTAATGGAGCTGAGGATGACCCAGGGGACCAAGGAAAATCACTGCCGAGCTCGGTGAGTAATTTTGACATGTGGTGATTATGAAAGAAAACGGAGTAAATTCTGAAAACATCGTAATGAGAAATCATAGTAGAATATTATGGGATATATATATATATATATATATATATATATATATATATATATATATATATATCTATATATATATATATATATATATATATATATATATATATATATATATATATATATATATATATATATATATATATATGTATATATATATATATATATATATATATATATATATATATATATATATATATATATATATATATATATATATATATATATATATATATATATATATATATATATATACATATATATATATATATATATATATATATATATATATATATATATATATATATATATCCCATAATATTCTACTATGATTTCTCATTACGATGTTTTCAGAATTTACTCCGTTTTCTTTCATAATCACCACATGTCAAAATTACTCACCGAGCTCGGCAGTGATTTTCCTTGGTCCCCTGGGTCATCCTCAGCTCCATTAGCATTCCCATAAGCCACACTTTCTCCGCCTTCAGTGTTTGTATTGCTTTTGATATTGGTAAAAGTCTTCGTGATGTCAGTTGCATAGCACAAATTAAAGTTGTATGCCACATGTAACTCATTGTTGCATTGTAGACAGATATGATGTGGAAGGCGGTCAGTCAAGGTGATCGATGATGATGCAATCGACTGAAGCATGCGAAGAGCATCTTCGTTTCCTTTTTCTGAAAATGAATAGAAAATTACCACTCGCTTTGCAGATGCGACAACACCCCGATTTTACCCTTACTAGATTCTAGCGGAAGATGCGTCCAACTGTGACGAATAACCGTTGTTTCCATACAGAAGGCTATTCGTACAAAACCATCCATGAAACAATAATTTTGGACAACATTCACTCGCAATTTTGTTTTCTACCACCGAACTGTCGAAAGTCACCGCACTTTTCTGTGTATAGTGAAGATTTAACCAAGTGAAACACTTTGGTCTCGAACAATCTTCACGCTCACTCATCGGAAGTCAACCGCGCACCTTCTGTACCTTTTCCTCGTGGTGCCGTCAATCCGACAACCACCGACAAAACAGATGTGTGTGGAATGGCACGCCACATGGCGGCAATGTGCCTCTCCATTTGTCGCCAGTGGCATAGTTTTTCGATGACCACGGTGGAGAGGGCATTTCCAGATGGATATGTCTCGAAATGTGTCGGGGTTTGGAGTAATTTTATATTTCGAATATTTATATCCACAGATCTAAATATTTGGAAAGAAAAGAAATATTTTCTGCGCAACGATATCCGCACGACAGATGAAGTCCGCTGGCACTTCGAGGACATACCCATCTGGCCGGTTGCAAGGTTTCGGGATCGGAATCACTTCGATTCCCGGGCGTAGGCGTCACATTTCAATATATATATATATATATATGTGTATATATATTGTTACATGTACAAATAATTACATGTACAAATAATTCTGCGAGCTACTGTCGCAATTGTTTTCATCATCATTAAGAACGTCAACAAATGAATTTACTCGAACCCACGAGTAAATTCAACAAGCATAATCAACATCTGCAAGCGACGTCACTCCATTCATTAATTTGCTCGAACCTACCAGGTACCTCTCGGTAGAACGTTCGCCAATATGCGAGAAATGGGTGAATACTTAGAGACCCTATATAAAGGCGAGCTGAATGAATGGGGGAATCATTCATTCGACCGCGAGAAGAACTGCGATTGTGTGTGGGAAGCGATATTCTTCGAGTAGTAGGAAAGTGTGTTTCGTAATAGTGAAGTAATTTAGAAGACAATTGCGATAATAAATTTATGGACAAGTGTTAGATTTTATTTTAATAGTGACAATTAAAATTAGTGAAAGTGTTAACTGATTATTGTGCATTTTATTTAATTAAATAAACACTTTTAACTTAAATTAAAAGACATTGCGTTTTCACTTTCCCGGAACATTAAAATTATTGGCCGCGAACCAATAACACGCGACAATGGTGTCAGAAGTGAGAAAGAAAATTTTGGAAGTGAAAACGATTAAACATTTTTGAAGTGCACAATTGTGGAAGTTAACGTGGAAAAATAGCCGAAACAATAAAAATGCCAGGAAATTTAAATCTAAAAATTAATCAATTGAGCATATCGGAGCTCAAAGAGGAGTTGGAACAACGAAATCTGGCTACACAAGGTACAAAGGCCATACTGATTGCACGCTTGCGTGATGCGATCGAGTCGGAAGGTGCGTATCTAGATTCGGGTGAGCCTACAGATGCAGAAAAAGGCGCAGAAGGTGGTGAAGCAGAAACAAAAAAACCAAAGGAACCAGAAAACGCGCTGATGCAAATGTTAATGCTGATGCAGCAGGAGCAGCGACAACAGTCATCCAATTTAACTGCGAAGCTCAATGAAGAGTCATCCAATTTAACTGCGAAGCTCAATGAACAGTCGTCCAATTTAACCACGAAGTTAAATGAACAATCAGCGAAGCTTAATGAACAATCAGTGAAGCTGGATCAACAAGCGATCGAAATCAAGGCAGACATCGCTCAGAAGCTGGAAAAACAGTCAACCAAAATAAAAGCGGAGCTCAGTAGTCTCAACAGCCAAATTAAATGCGTCGAGGAGAAGGTATACCAGGTCGAGGAGAGAATCAACCTTGAGATCAGCCAGGTCAACCATGAGATGGAAAAAGTGAAAAAGGACTTGGAAGCAGCGAAGGCAGTAATAACCGCCTCACCAGCCCCAATTATAACCGCAGCGCAAAGCTCATCTAGAAATGTGCAAGCACCAATATTCGATGGGCAAACGGTCTGGAGTATTTACAAAATCCAGTTTGAAGCCGCCGCTAGGATAAATCACTGGAATGAGCAGGAACGAGCAACTGCGTTAATTCTGGCTCTAAGAGGCCCAGCTGCCGAGCTTTTGCAGACTATCCCCGTTGAGCTGCATTCAAACCCGGCTGCTATAATGAATGCGCTGGACATGCGTTATGGAGACGATCATCTGAAGCAGATTTACCGGGCACAGCTACGGCATCGGATGCAGAAGTCGGGCGAAACCTTGCAGCAGCTAGCACAAGACATTGAGCGACTGGCACTTTTGGCTTACCCAGCGTACGACCCAGAACATCGAGATGACGTAGCAGCAGAAGCATTCATCAGCGCCTTAAAGGACAAGGAATAACAACTGTCTTCACTTAACAATCAACGAAAATCACTTTACTCTTACTCGATCGCTTTTCAATTCGCACTTCCACACACTATCGCAGTTTTTACAATCGCGGTTGAATGAATGATCCCCCCATTCATTCAGCTCGCCTTTATATAGGGTCTCTTGAATGATCCCCCCATTCATTCAGCTCGCCTTTATATAGGGTCTCTACCTATTCAACCCATTTCTCGTACATTGGTGAACGTTCTGCCGAGAGGTATCTGGTATATTCGAGCAGTTTAATGAATGGAGTGATGTCACTTTCAGATTTTGGTCATGCTTGGTGGGTTCTCGTGGTTTCGAGTAAATTCATTATGTTGATGTTCTTAATGGTTGTGAAAACAATTGCGAATTCTTTGTACATGTAACAATATATACATGATCTGTACAATAAGAAACCGGACTGAGCCTCCACTGCGCCGTCAAAGCGTCTGCTAACCGGTATCTGGTGCTGTAGTGGTGGTGGGGGTCTAGGTAAAGGGAACCGGGCTGCAGCAGTTGCCTCCAAGCCCTTGGAGAGATAGCATCGAGCGAGAGCGGAGTGCGTATTCAGTTACGTCGTCGGAGTGAAAATGGAGCGTACGATCGAGCAACCGAACCAGAGTTTTTTAACCACGTAATTACAGGAGACGAGACGTGGGTTTTCGAATACGATCCTGAGACGAAGCGGCAGAGTTCGGAGTGGCACACACCGGCGTCACCACGAACGAAAAAAGCGCGCATGAGCAAATCGAAGTTGAAGTCGATGCTCATTGCTTTCTTTGACGTGAAAGGGATTGTTCACAAAGAGTTTGTGCCACCCGGCCAAACTGTAAACGGCCAGTACTACAGAGAGGTGCTCCGTCGACTAACCGCCCGGGTTCGCCGAGTCCGTCCGGAGATTGCCGATTCGTGGATCCTCCATCACGACAATGCTCCGTCGCACACCTGCCTGCTCGTCACCGAGCAGTTGGCCAAACAGTCGAGGGCAACGTTGCCACAGCCTCCTTACAGCCCGGATATGGCACCAGCGGACTTCTTTCTGTTCCCCAAGATCAAGAGACACCTTAAGGGGACGCGGTTCGGGACTCTGGAAAACGTTCAACGTGCTACGACGAGGGCTCTAGACAGCATCGAGGTTGCCGACTTCCAGGGAGCGTTCGGGGACTGGAAAATCCGGTATCAGCGTGTTATCGACTCCAATGGGGACTACTTTGAAGATTTCTAAAGAAAAATTGTACATATTTTGCCAATAAAAAATTTCCTGAGGTCAGTCCGGTTACTTATTATTCAGACCCATATTACGATGTATGGATCTATCCTCAAGAAGCCAAGATTACAATATTCCGGGATATAGCTTCGTTTTCTCTTGCAGGCCCCGAAGAGGAAGAGGCACAGCAAT